>JAODAL010016887.1:0-79352 GCA_025379985.1 Phyllomedusa bahiana
GGTAGGGAAAACGGGAGACCAGTTTTTTGTTTTCCCTGCCCTTTCGATCCCCGTCTAAGCTCCGTGGCCACATAAAATGAGTTAGGCTGTATTGGCCCACAGGCCTTGAGTTTGACACTTTGATGTAACAGAGACTAATGGACTTAGAACATCTACAGCCAATACAAAGTGTTACATTTCCTTGTTTTTGTCCGATAAAATTGAACACTTTTACTTTGTTTTTAGAAATGATGCCGGGTTTGTGATTGCATATTAACCCGGCTGTATGTAAATTTGTTTTGGGCCAAAAAAGTGAGCCCTTACCTCTTATCTGCTCAGAAGAAATAAACTCAGCATGCAGTCATGGTTGGAGGGGAGGGGGGGAGCAAAAGGGAAGCGGGGAGCACTGCAATTTCACTCAAATAATTACTTACAACCATTGGATTCTCTATACAGCAGACAGCCTCATACACGCACTTTTCTCCCCAACCCTCCAAAGCTCATTATGTTCCCTGTCACAGAAAAAGAATGCAAACACCAACGCCCAGATCAGCCCCTTCAGTGTCCCGTTGTGTCAAGGGTAAACTTCGGGAAACAAAGGGGGGGGGGGACTAGAAGCTGACCTCAGAACTTCATTTTTTTTAATGACCATATTTAAAAAAATGATTAAATACCCTTTTTGGGAGGATCCCCTTTAACTTTAAACATCTTGGAAAAACCCCTTTAATTTTTTTTCTAATGACTAAAAGGGGGGTAATAAAAGGGAAGGTATAGACATGTATAAAAGTTAAATTGTGCCCAATGCCACTTGCTTTGGTTTTTACTGTACTAAAAAATCCATAGCAAAGTACAATAATGAATGGGGGTTTACAAAATGTTTTTTTAATAAAAAACTTTGAAAAGGGGCTCCCCGGCCCCAGAGCTAGGCACTTAAAGGGGGCTTTAGGCCTGGCGTCAACCAAAGTGATTCAGTGGGGAAAATCTCAGCTATTTAAATAACATGACGGGATGAATTTTAATAAAAATTAAATTGAACAAATCAGAAAAAATTCACTCGGAAATTGACTACGAATTCAAATCTCCAGTCCTTTAAAACGTGGAAAATGACGTTTTACCCATGACTTCATGGAAACGAAAATTCCTTTTTATTTTGCTGCGGGAACTAGCAAAATCTGCAACGCGATTTAAAAAACTTGAGGTTTTAATTATATCCATCACAAAAATTCACAATATTCGGAAATTTTGGGGAATTTTTCCACTGGGGAAAATGTATTTCTTAAAATTTACATAATAGCCTATAAATTCCAAGTGCCTACAGAGGTTAATCACTCCCTTTTCCCTTCCGTAATCAAAATTTACACTTACGGGTTCCTGGGGTTTACGACAACCATCCTATATTTTCCATGACCCTACATTGCCTTTCCCCACTCTCGGGATCCGCCAAGCAAACTAATCACAGCAGTTTTCCGCTTTTGCTAAACGCGAGATTTTACCCCCCCAAAACACTAGCATCAGAATGCCAAACCCAGACACAAAGCATTAAAGGGTTTTTACATGGACAAAACCCCTTCTAAGCTGACCATACCAGTGAATGGCAGGGATGCACTTCCGCAGCCCCACCATTTATGTCTATGGGATGGGAAAAAACAGTGGGAAAAAACATTTTATACACTGGGATTTTGCCGGGTTTTCTCACCTACAAAGAATGGAGAGTTCTGTAATTTTTATTGTAGGTACACTTCAACTGGGAGAAACAGAATCTAAAAATGAAAATCCAGAAAATCACATTGTATGATTTCAAAATAATTAATTTCCATTTTATTGCATGAAATAAGAATTTGTTACAGTAGAAAAACAGAATTTAATATTTGGTATAGAAACCTTTGTTTGCAATTACAGAGGTCAGCTGTTTCCTGTAGTTCTTGATAAAGTTTGCACACACTGCAGCAGGGATTTTGGACCATTCCTCCATACAGATTTTCTCCAGATCTTTCAGGTTTCGGGGCTGTCGCTGGACTATATTGAGTTTCAGCTTCCTCCAGAGACTTTCGATTGGGTTCAGGTCCGGAGACTGGCAAGGCCCCTCCAGGATCTTGAAATGCTTCTTATGCAGCCACCCTTTTGTTGTCCTGGCTGAGTATTTCAGGTCATTGTTCTGCTGGAAGACCCAGCCATGACCCATCTTCAATGCTCTTACTGGGGGAAGGAGGTTGTTGGCCAAAATCTCACGACACATGGCCCCATCCATCCTCCCTTCAATATGGTGCAGTCGTCCTGTCCCCTTTGCAGAAAAGCTCCCCCTACCAGCCGGCCTCAGAAATGGATTTTGCTTTGTGTAAAAACCTCTTTAAAAGTTTTGCTAGACTGTTACTTATTGTATCTCCATCTAACTGTCTACCTCTTGTTTTTTCTTTTGCCAAGTAATTTGCTGAACAAGACAATGTCTGTGAAAAGGAGTAGAGGACCTCTGCAGAATGTCATAAACGTGACAGATGATCTGAAGCGTCAGGTAAATGGGATTTTAAAAGGTGTATTTTTTTTTTTAAAATTGTTTTTATTATCAATATCCTTGACACATAATCATACATATTAAAAACAGTGTTTGCAAATGACAACATAAGAAACTGTCCATAACAAATACAGTAACATAGTTGCATGGTTTGTCTTACATCAAGAACATTCTTATCTTCCATTTTTATTAACTAGTGAACAAATCAAATCAAACATCACACAGTTGCTCGCGTGTTGACTTGAATTATAACAAGTTCCATGGTATGACTGTGCGCGAGCATCATGAAACCAAACTAAAGTAACTTCTATAGCCGCAGTGTGTCTCATACCTCCCTACCATGGTGTACTCTCCGGTGTGTGCCCCCCACCCCCCACGATATGTTCAGAAGAAACTTCAGTCCCCCAAGCCACGACAGCGTGATCCCGGAGCCCCTACTTTGTACTCTCCCAGACAAGTGAACCTCTTCATAGCCAGTATGCATTGGTTAGAGTTCTCCCAAAAGGTGTATTTTAATCATTGTTGAACTGAAGGCAGCCATACACATTAAATTTACATTGGCCAAACTTGATAATTTCAGTAAAACCGACTCACTTTATGATGTACATGGAGGTGTCCTGACTGCTGTATGGCATGGGAGTGGGTTATTTCCCTCTTCCAATTTAGAATAGATGCAAGTATGGCCGAGCTAAATGTACACGTGTATTATCTAAAAGAAAAACCAAAGTCTGCTCGCACCTCTATTTGCAGTTTGCATAGAAACTAAAAAAGTAACTTCTGAAAGACAAGGTACAGCAGCACACAAAACCCATACAAACATTGGACTTGTGGAACATTTCAAATGCATTGTTGCTGTCCTTTAATTATGCACAAACTAAAAGTTTTTAATGCGCACTTTAAAAAAAAGGCATGACCGCTCACCACGTCAAGATAACCTCATCAGGCGGGTCCCTAACTCTAAGGCCATGTTCACACGGCTTAAAATGGACCGTATTTCGGTCCGTAATTACCGCCGAAGTGCGACAATTACGGCCGAAAACGGCCCATTCATTACGTAATTCACAGTTCTCATAGAGAACTATGGATTACGTCTCCTCTCCCCGCCCGGCGAAGCCGCCGGGCGGGAGATAATTGACATGTGAATTACTACTGGCAAATACAGCCGCTAGCAGAATAGTCTATGAGCCGGCGAAGTGCCGCCCCCTGCTCAGTCCCCCGCTCCCGCCCCGCCCCCGGCCCACAAAGGCGTAATTGCGGGGCGTAATTACGCCCTGCAAATACACCGTGTGAACATGGCCTAATGCCTCTCGATGCCGTAATACATTCAGAGCAACAGTCCCCATTCACTGTGATTATAAGGACCTCCTGCAGCCAGGTAGGAGAAGTGCACAGCTAAGATAGAGGCAGCAGGCCTTATGTATGAAAACTGTCTAGCATTTAGACTGTCTTTGTTGCCCATAGCAACCAATCGGCTTTTATTTTCTAGAGTACTTTAAGAAATGAAAGCTGAGGTCTGATAGGTTGCTATGGGCAACAAAACCAGTTTTCATACATAAGGGTCCTGGACTGCTCCAAATGCACAATCCCAAAAAATTTTAAGTCAGCGCCCAGCTTCATTTGCACTGTTCATAGACACTGCTGCACACCCTTGTGACTTCTTGGTGCTGCTGTACTTTGTGTTTGAAAATTAGTTTTTTTGCAGTTGCAGCAGTGTTCACCAGTGTCTATGCAAATTGCATATGGAGGTGCGGGCTGACTTTTAATTGGATTGTGGATTTGGAGGAGGAGTTCTCTCTCCATCTTAGCTGTGCACTTTTCTCACCAGGCTGCATAAGGTCCTTATAATCAGTGTGAATGGAGCGCAAACCTGAATGTATAGTGGCTTTGCTTTGACACCACAGAGAAGCAGTAGACCATGTCTACACAGCACTGTGTAGACATTGCCTAATGGGGATGACTGTAATCATCCCCATAGACCTTAATAGAAAGTCCAAGCAGTAGCCTTCACAGCTTGGATTTTAGATTGTCGAATTTCAAAGCCGCCGGCTTTTTGAACATATTCTATAATCCACTGTATTTTGGTGGATTCTAGTACACTTCAGTGTTAAAGGATCGGCCGAAATCCGCGACAAAAACCGCGGTACGGCGACTGTAAAATGCCATCGGATTTCCGATGGCATTTTACCATTACCATGTAGATATAGCCTTAAGATATAGTCACACGGCTGAATTGAACGCTGAATTTTCAGCCTCCAATTCAGCGTGAAAACCTCATCTGAAAAGCGCCTCAATGCAGCACTTTTCAGGTTTAAATGAGGATTTGACCAGGTTTTCGACGAGGTTCTGTTTTCTTTCTGAAACATCTATACAAATTAATAGCCAAGATAAAAAAAAAAACCCTGGTGTGGTCTAGAACCACGGAGGGTTTTAGATAAGGTTTTGAAGCTCTCCATTGAGTGTCATGGGGGACTTTCAACATTAGAAATGTTTCAAGAGTTGACATGACGACTTCTGTGAAAATGAACTGGGGCGTTTTTTTTACGCTGTTTTGGGCGTGGAAATGCTCCAAAAACAGTGTTGAAAACAGCGTTGAAATCAGCTTACCCTTAGGCCCTGTTCACACGGCGGATTTGGCCGCGGGTTCCGACGCGGTTCCCGCGGGCAAAACCGCGGCCAAATCGCGCCTAGTTTATTAACATGGTTTCCTATTGGAAACCGCGTTAATATTCACATGCCGCCGCGGCTTTGGGGGTTTGGCTGCGGGAACCGCCGTTTGAACGAGGCCTCAGAGTTAGGGACCCAGCTTTATGAGGTTATCTTGACGTGATAGGTGAGCATACACATTAAACTCTCACTAAGTGCCTCATGTATGAAAAACTGTCTAGGTCTAAGACTTTCCTCGTTGCCCATAGAAGCCAATCAAAGCTCCCTTTTAATTTCATATGATGCTTTGAAAAAATGAAAGAAGAGCTCTGATTGGTTTCTATGGGCAACGAGGAAAGTCTTAGACCTAGACAGTTTTTCATTCATGTCCCTCTAAAAACCTTTATTTTAGCCATGTATAAAGGACAGCAATAATACATTTAAAATGTTTTACTAGGCCAATGTTTTAGTGCCTGCTGTATTTTCTGACTTTCTGTATACATTTCTCATGGTGTCCTAGATCTATGCAGTTATTCAGTAGGGACTTCCATTGTTTACCACTGGATACAAATCTGTCATAGTCATGTACTGGACTTGTTAGGTTAATTTCACATGTCGGGTTTTTCCTATCGGAGATAACTGATGCGTAATCTTCAGCAGAAATGCGTGATTTCCGTCAAGGATTTTGTTGCTTACAGAGGCAGTTTTCGCCTCTGATTTGTACGTGGGTTAGCTCTATTTTAACGGGGTAACCTCTCTTGCTCCTGCTTGAAGGTAATCCCAGCGGGATCTGCTTGAAAGAATGGATATGTCCATTTTTTTTTCTGCACCATGTTTTGAAATCTATGAAGTACAAAATCCACGCAGTAGTTTACCTGTGATTTCAAGTTGTCTAATTGTTGTCAAATAATAGTGTTCACTTGCATTAAAAAACTGATGGAGAAACCAAAAAACTTCAAACAAAACTGAATGGCAAGTAGCAGTGCGGAAAGTTCACATTACTTCACACAGTAGATCTGCTGCTGTGTTTAAACTCATGTTTTAGGCTAACTGTAAATGGAACAGATGGAAACGAGGCCTCAAAAGTGTCGGCTCACAATGGACAACTGGTCTCATTTGCTCACGTCTCTTTCTGTTCTGTGGGAGTTTCCAGTACAGCCAAGCAAACTGTTTACCTGTACTCAGAACTCCCATAGAACAGAATGAAAAATCCTATAGAAGGTCGACCTGCTCTCCATTCTGAACCAACACACACCTGAGAATGGTGTGCGTCCTAATTGTGGGACCTGCACCTGTAAGGCTTTGACGGCATATCCTATTAATATGCCATCAAAGTCTATGATGGGAACACCCCTTTAAAGGGGTGTTATCGTTTCATTAAATGGTCTTCAGAATAAGGGGAAAGTGAAAACAAGCAACTTTGCAATTGGATGTCATTAGCAAAGCTGCCTTGTTCTCACAGTATTCCTTATCTTGTGTTTTTATTTACACTGATATCCAGTGTGGGTCTAATCCCTCCTGATCCCTCCTCCTTGCAAATTCACTAGCTGAGAGCTCATTTACATTCTGTACAGCCCCTGGGTCGATTCATGAGCTGTGTCTCTGACTCAGAGTTAGGGCCATAGCATTTTCTGTTTCCACACCTAGCAGAAACAGACTGCAGCAGATTGTACAATAGAAAAACATGACAGTTTTGACCCTGTGCCTAACTCTCCTGCATACACGCAGATCTGTGCCGTTCTTAGAAAGCTGTAATACATCTCCAGATCAGTGCTCAGATTAGATTGAATGCAGCCTGTGGTAAAGTATACAGCTCTTATAAAATAAGACTGATAGGGAGAAACACAGTGATATGTGGACTCAGAGGGGAGGTGGGGGGAGTCTCAGGCCAGCAGTGAAGGGGGGATGATGTCATCCAGCTGGGAGGGGAAGAAACGCCCCTGCATTCACAGAGCTGGGAAGCTAAGAGAAGTGTGAATGAGCCGAAGTAAGGAAGCGATACATCCCCTTTAAAGCTTTCATTTATTTGTGACTTTTCCACTCAATCTCAGAAAACTGCTTCAAAGTCCACCAGTGGTACTCCTGTTGCAAACCACTTTCTTTCATGTCTGTATGCCCTAGTAGGGCATATGTGCACGTGACTATAGAGTGTGTTTTTTAAAGGGTGTGTCAGCTGTTATAGAAATAAAAGAATACTCTTTAGTGGTGTACAGCACATTAGGGCACATTTGCTCTCCCAGGATCCTGTTGCAATTTGCTCCAAAATACTGGTGCACATTTTTGCCACATTTACTATGTGTTTTTATACACTTTTGTGATGCACCTGTCAAGGGTGACATGGCTTCAAGGGAATAGATATGTCTTTTTGGATTAAGGGTGTGGCTTAATATGCAATATCGTGCATCAAAAATGCATCTAAACTATGCCGCAATTATTGTTGCAAATTAAGCCAACTAAGAAGTGGTCTAATGTTATATTAAAGTTGCTAACCATGTGACGGATGTGGTGAATTTTTACATGGTTTACACTAAGGCTAAGTTCACATGGCTAACTGCAGGGCAATTACGCCGGGTGTTCAGGAGCTCGCGCTGATCGGCACGTACTCCCGCGATGGGAAGGGGGGGCAAAGCCTGCCGGCCCCGTAGACTGTCATTACTCGGGGAGGGGGGGGGCGGGGGCTAAAGCCCGCCAGCCCCATAGACTGTCATTACTAGCAGCGCATAAGCACCGTGAATAAATGACATATCACTTATCTCCCCATGCGTCGTATTGTACGCCCGGGGAGAGGAGGCGTAATCCATAGTTCTCTGAGAACTGTGGATTACCGTAATGACTGGGGCGCATTTCGCTCGTATTAGAGCGCAGTATGCCGCGAATTACGCAGCGAAATGCACCCCAATTTAAGCCGTGTGAACATAGCCTAAGGCGAAAATGTATGAAATGATAAAACTGGTGTAAAACATTTTTTTGCCAGCGCTGGTCGCTATAACTACAGACCTGATGTCCTTAGCAGCTCGTCACTAAAGTCAGTAAACACACCCCTGAATTCAAAAATGAAACCAAGAAAATAGGACTGAGGTAAGGTGAATCAATGCAGTGAGACAACCCCTTTAAATGAAGACTTTTTCCAAATATATTGCTTTGTTTATTTTGCTTTGTTGAGGAGATGAGACATTTTAACTACTCTAAGTGAACTCGAGTTTCTCTGGTTAGTGATCTGCTCTCCCCTCCACTCCCTTCTCTGTTTTATCTGAAAGCAGGGACTGACATCACCACAGGTTGGCATTGTACTGCCTGCAGCTTGAGAACAATGTGTGTTATCTCTAAAAAACAGAGTTATTACTTTAGTTTACTTTGAGCTCTGAGGCTCTCTGTTCTATAGATTACATGTCCTGTGCAATTAGAAGAGCTGCAGATACTGAGCTGATATGATAATGCCAGGCTTGGACTGGCCCACAGGGGAATAGGGGGAACCCCCAGTAGGCCCCTGAGCATGGTAGACCTGGAGTTGTCTTGTAAGTACATGTAGATCCTATAAAGTGGCAAAAAAGCATAGAAGTAGAGGCAAAAAGCAAGAGGCAGAGTATAGGAGGCATATACAGTCATTTACAGTAGCTGTAGGGTGGGCCTCTAAAATAAACTCCACCAGTGGACCCAGAAATGTCTCAACTGGTGGGCCCCTAGAATCAACTCCACCTGTGGGCCCTAGGCACCCCGATCTGACACTGCTAATCACCCACAGCCTAACCAGGAAGAGACAGGATGCATGAATCTGAAGCTGCTTGTGGCTCTGTGAAAAAGCATAGTGAGACAACCCTTTTAACTGTTTTTAGTGTGGCGCATGAACACTAAAATACGCGTTCAATTGGTTAACCCTTAATAAATTTGGCTTTTCTTACTCCTGTGCACCTTCCATTAAGACGGGCATATTTCCTGCCAGTCTTAATATATTATAAGTATTAGTAAATGTACCCTACTGTGTTAAAATCATACAGTAATGAAATTGGATTGTAAGCTTTATATATCCAATGTTAGTATTCCGCACTGTGTGAATAAGCCGTGAGAGATGAGAACTGTGTTGTTTATCCTACACGTAGCCTGTCGCTGATATTGATTGTCAAATATCAATATGCAGCTTGTGAAAGAACCGCTGTACTTATTCCCGTTTTAGAACTAGAAAATCAATAGAAGCAACTATTTGGAATTACATTTTGCCGCTCCCAAAGACAATTAATGTCAAGTGCCTCATTGCAGACATGCTGGATTGTGTTCATCCAGTTATCCACTTTTAGGGTGGGTTCACATGTTGCAGATGAAAAACGCAAAACTAGCGCAATAAAAAAGCAAACGTTTAAAAAAAAATAAAAATAAAAACACGCATTTCATTTTTAGTTGGCTCCAAATTACCAAATACATTGCTGTTCTGACTTTGCTTTGTTTAGTAGATAGAGGAGATTTTATCTCCTGCTTATTTACACAAGCTTCTCTAGGTTACTGACCATCTTTCTCTCTGCTTTCATTACTTTATCTGCCCTGTCCGACCATGGTGTGGTCACTCGATGTTGAGTGTTGTCAGCAGCACAGGAGCTTTGTGATCTTTGTTACTTCACAATCTTTAACCCTTTTTAGATCTGTAGTCTTGTGCACTACAGTTTACAAACCTCCTGTACTCATGTCACTGTAGCAGGATTAGCTAGGAATAGCAGAGCTGATATACCAGTCACTGCTGTAGACCTACCCACACCCTAAGGGGCCGTTCACACGGCTTATTTCGGCGCGGATTGGCGCCGTACTGCGCGCCGGATTTGCGCTGCAGTACGGCGCCAATCCAGCACAGTAATTACGGTAATCCACAGTTCTCATAGAGAACAGTGGATTCCGTCGCTCCTCCCCGCTCGGCGAATCCGCCGGGGGGGAGAAAGGGACATGCATATTATCCAGGCGCAATACGCGCCGTGGATAATGCAAGTCAATGGGGCCGGCGGGCTGCGCCCCCGCACCCGCCCCTTATTCAAGCCGGAATTGCGAGCGCAATCCGGCTCGCAATTCCGGCTGGAGTAAGCCGTGTGAATCGGGGCTAACAAGTGGGAGTCTTAAGCTGGCTGCTCTGTAAAACAGGATGGTTAGAACACTAAATCCTTAGTATTGACACAGTGTAAGGGGATTTCACATTTCCTACCATTGTCTTCTTTGATCAGCCTTCAGTGATCATTTACTATTTGAGCTTATTTCCTTCTATGAACATCATTTTATAGTTCACATATTGAATCACAGCAGATTTGCCTTCTTACACAGTAGGTCTGTGCCTATAGGTGGACTTGGGGTTTTAGATGGCACCCTGTGTGGAATTTTCTTTTTTTCCTGTCACAAACCCATTTTAGGATATGTACGTATTGGTTTATTAATAAAGGGGCATATTTATTACAGCAATTTTTGCAGAATTCTGGCACAATTTTTGCCAAAATACTGGCGTGCATTTTTTACACCACATTTATTATGGGATTTAGACAGTTACTAGACATTCTGTACCTCTTTTGACAAAAGGGGCATGATTTTCATAAAGGCGCATGGCTTAGTGTGCAATGCAAAAAAATGCAGCAAAATTTTGCCGCAATTGGTGGTATAAAGTAACTAATAGGAGACTGCCCACGTGCATGTGACCGCTCTGGCCTGTGATTGGCTGCATCTGTCACATTAACGATGAACGGATCGGACGGTGGGAATGAATGGGAACGTCCAGTAGGTAAGTATGAGTCTTATCTTCTATTCTTTTTCATGTCCCGACAAACCAATGACCATTCTTAACTCCTGGAACACCCCTTTAAGGCTTTGCAGTAAAATAGAAAAATAAAAGTTTTCTTCCTACCATTGTGCAATTTGTACCCTATAATGTCAGAGATAACATAATGTAATTAAACTTTGCTAATTTATTGAAAAGCAAAAACTAAAATATTACATTGAAAAACTATTCAGACCTTTTACTCAGAACTTGGTTGAAACACCTTTAACAGTATTAAAGGGGATGTATTGCTTCATCAGTTCGTGTGTTTTATTGCACTCTCGGCTTCTCAGCTCTTCAAATCCAGGGGGCGTTTCTTCCCCTCCCACCTGGGTGTTTCTTAACTGAAGGGGGATGACATCATCCCCCCTTCACTGTTCATACTCGCTCCCGAGTCAGTGTGCTCTCCCTCCCCTAGCTGTCTGTGTCCACATGTCACTGTGTCGTTCCTCTCCCTTTGCAGTCTTATTTTGTAAGAGCTGTATGTTTACATACCACAGGCCTGCATTCAGTCTAGACAGTCTTCTATGAACTTAGAGCATTGATCTCTTCTCCTCTCACAGCTGGAGGTTTGTTACAGTTGAATCCAGTCTTCTATGAACTCATCCAGAGCAGCACAGATCTGTCTCCCTTCTATGTTTACACGCAGCAGCATTAGGCACCGAGGCACGATTCTGCTGTTTTTTGATTGTAGAAGCAGCTGCAGTGTTACTGTGGAGTTGCTAGCTGTGCAGAGTGAAATTGTTGCCGGCCCCTTATTCTGAGTGAGAGAGACAGGAATGCACGCTCCCGTGAATACGACCGGGGGCCAGACAGAATGTAGAGTAGAGCCATCAGCCAATGAAATGAAAGGAGGTGGAATCTGACCGGCACTGGGGAACAGTGTTTACAGAAAATGAAGATAAGGGACACTGTGAAAACAAGACAGCTTTGCAAATGACATCCAATTGCAAAGTTGCTTGTTTTCACTGTCCCCTTATTCTAAAGACCATTTAATGTAATGATACAACCCCTTTATCAACCTCCAGTCTTCGTGACTTGAAGATTGAAGTCCTGAATTAGGAGATTTGTTGACAGTTTTTGTTGAGAGCTTAGGGTCATTGTCTTGTTGGGAAAGGGGAACCTAAGGTCCAGAACACTCTGGATCAAGTTTTCCTTAAGAATATCTCTGTACTTTACTCCATTCATCATTCCCTAAACCTTGACCAATCCCCCCCAGTTCTAACTTCTGTAAAACACCCCACAACAAAATGCTGCCACCACCATGGTTTACTGTAGGGAAGGTATTGGGTAGGTGATGAGCAGTGTCTGGTGTCCTTCAGATGTGAATCTTAGAATTTGGTTTCATCAGGCCATGGAATCTTGGTTTTCATAGTCTGAGTGCTTTTTTATGCAAAGTTCAGGCAGGTTATTATGTGTCTTTTACTGAGGATGGTCTTCTTTCTAGCCACTATGCTGTAAAAGACAAATTTGTGGAGTGCTGCAGTGATGGTTGACCTTCTTGAAGTTTCTCCAATCTGCACACCGGATCTTTGGAACTCGGGCCGAGAGACTATTGGGTTCTTAGTCACCTCTATTACCAAGCCCCATCTCCTCTGATTACTTACAGTAGATTGAAATAATATTCATAACTTTGAGCTGTTCCTTATTTTTAAATATTTCAGCCACAAACGTAATGTATTTTATGGATATTTTATGTGATAGAGTAACACAATGTAGCAAGTTTTAATGAAGTGTTAAGAAAATTATACATGCTTTTCCACATTTTCGCAAATTTAAAAACTGAAATGTGTGTTGTGCATATGTATTCAGCCCCCTGAGTCAGTACTTTGTAGGGCCACCTTTAGCTGCAATGACAGCTGCATTTCTGTTGAGGTATGTCTACCAGCTTTCCACATCTAGTGGCTGAAATTTTTTCCCTTTTTTGCAAAATAGCTCAATTTTCAAGTCATGTCATAGATTCTCAATAAGATTTTGGTCTAGACTTTAGCTCTGCCATTTTAACACACATATTATTCTCCCACCTGAGCTGTGGATCTCAACAGATCCTGCAGAGTGAACCCTGGCATCTTGGCTACTTCTCTAATTAGTGTTCTCCTTGTCTGGGCTGTCAGTTTAAATGGACGGACATGTCTCAATAGGTTAACAGCTGTGCCATACTCTTTCATTTACAGATGATGGATCGAACAGTGCTTTGTAAGATGTTCAGAACTTGGGCTATTTTTTTTTTAAACTTAACCCTGCAACTTACTTTGCCACAAATTTATCCCTGAGCTGTCTGGAGTGTTCCCTGGTTTTCATGATGCTGTTTGTTCGTTAATTTTCTTTAACAAACCTCTAAGGCTTTCACAAAAGCTTACTAACTAGATGACTTCTAAAGGCAATTGGTCACATTGGATTTTATTTAGGTGTATCGAAGTACAGGGGGGATACATATGCATGCCACACTTTTTCAGTTTTTTAAAATTCGTAAAAGTATGTATCATTTTCTTTACACTTCACAAATGCTTGCTACTTTGGGTTGCTTTATCACATTATTATTATTTATTTTAAAGCGCCATTAATTCCAGGGTGCTGTACATTCAAGGGGGTTGAATACATAACATAAGTCAAACAAGTACAATGGTGACAATATGTGACTATCAACTGGTACAGAGGGAGAGAGGACCCTGCTCGCGAAGGCTTACAATCTACAAGGAAGGGGGAACGAGACAGGCGATGAAGGGCAGACATGTTTGTGGAGGGTGTAGTGACAGCGGGGTTATTGTAGGTTACAGGCTTCTGAAGAGATGGGTTTTCAGGTTGGCTGTAATATTAAAAAATTAGGAGAAGTTTAAGGGGTATGAATACTTTTTAAACCCACTGCAATTTGGTGGGGCGGCTAGTTCCAGGAAGAGGAAATTTTTTTTGTTCCCCTCTCAAGATCTGTTCCTCTACACAAACCTAGCTCTGCAGGCAGTTTTTTCCTCCTCATGACTTGGTTTCTGCGTTTATTTGCCTTGTTATTTGTGAGTCCTTAGGCTAGAACTACACAGCAAATTTCAAATTGCCATACAAAGTCAGATGGCATTTTCACTTTTTTGGACCACGGCAGGACTGCGGTTTTTGGTACGGTTTTCCGCAAAAGCTGCGGTTGGTTTTTAGGTTTGTCATTGGCAATGTACGTGAATCGGATGACAACCTGCCGGGGTCTTGCAGAATATACAACATGTTGCATATACCACAACATATATGGCAAAAACATTTGTGCTGTGTAGATCACAGCAAGGATTTTTTATTAATGTCTATGCAGCACAAGCTACCGTCGGATTTTCGGGAGATTCAAAATACTAAATATGACGCAAATCCAGTGGAAAACCTGTTCTGTGTAGACTTAGCTTTATACAGACAGGAATGAGTCTTAGGGTGCGTTCACACGTCAAGTGCCAAATATCGGTCGGTTTATGCGACCGGTATTTGCACTGTTTTGCGGCCGTCCCCATGGCCGCGGGAGGGGGGGGGCTTTTTTCCGCGATGAGCGGAGGGAAGCCCTTCCCCTTCACATTCTACAAGCACAGATTCTGTCCGAAAACCGGTCGGAAGATTGTGCTTGTAGAATGTTTTGCGGCCGGAAAAAATGGCGGACGGAAAACCCGTGCAGTGGGGACTGCTGCGTGGGTTTTTCATAGAGCACCATTGTGCTCATTTTTGGCCGTTTTTTCAGGCGGTCTGCAAAACCGCAAACCACCTGAAAAACAGTCCGAAAACCCGTGCTGTGGGGACATGCCCTAAGGTTGCTTTCACACAGCGTGGTTTTGGTGCAGTTTTAGCTATGCTCCAATTAAACTGCCTTTATTACCAGCATGCTTCTTTCACTTGTCTAAATTGTTCAGAAAGGTGTTTCAAGTAAGTAATCAATGACTGTTTGAAGCCTTGCGGATTACAAACACACTGATTGATATCTTACTATCCAAACAGTTTAGATAAGTTAAAGAAGCTTGCTGGCAATAAAGGCAGTTTAATTGGCACGCAGTTAAAACTACACCAAAACTGCGCTGTGTGAAAGCTTCCTTACCAAATCATGTGCAATCAAATGAGTTTACTCCAGGTGGACTACCGTCAAGGTGTGGAAACTTTTTAAAATGTTGTCTATTATATGAAAAAACTAAATAGAATACAGTAGTGCTGTGCAAAATAAAAAATAAAATACATATACAGTGGTGGCCAAAAGTATTGGCACCCCTGCAACTCTGTCAGATAATACTCAGTTTCTTCCTGAAAATGTTTGCAATCACAAATTCTTTGGTATTATTATCTTCATTTAATTTGTCTTCAATGGAAAACCACAAAAAGAATTGTCATAAAGCCAAATTGGATATAATTCCAGACCAAACATAAAAAAGGCGGTGGACAAAAGTATTGGCACTGTTTGAAAAATCATGTGATGCTTCTCTAATTTGTGTAATTAACAGCACCTGTAACTTACCTGTGGCACCTAACAGGTGTTGGCAATAACTAAATCACGCTTGCAGCCAGTTGACATGGATTAAGTTGACTCAACCTCTGTCCTGTGTCCTTGTGTGTGTACCACATTGAGTATGGAGAAAAGAAAGAAGACCAAAGAACTGTCTGAGGACTTGAGAATCCAAAGTGTGAGGAAGCATGAGCAATCTCAAGGCTACAAGTCCATCTCCAAAGACCTGAATGTTCCTGTGTCTACCGTGCGCAGTGTCATCAAGAAGTGTAAAGCCCATGGCACTGTGGCTAACCTCCTAGATGTAAAGCTCATGGCACTGTGGCTAACCTCCTAGATGTAAAGGGCCCCAAAGTAGCATCACTGTGGCTAACCCCCTAGATGTAAAGCCCATGGCACTGTTGCTAACCTCCCTAGATGTAAAGCCCATGGCACTGTGGCTAACCTCCCTAGATGTAAAGCCCATGGCACTGTGGCTAACCTCCCTAGATGTGGACGCAAAAGAAAAATTGACGAGAGATTTCAACGCAAGATTGTGCGGATGGTGGATAAAGAACCTCGGCTAACATCCAAACAAGTTCAAGCTGCCCTGCAGTCCGAGGGTACAACAGTGTCAACCAGTACTATCCGCCGGCGTCTGAATGAAAAGGGACTGTATGGGAGGATACCCAGGAAGACCCCACTTCTTACCCCGAGACAAAAAAAAAGCCAGGCTGGAGTTTGCCCAAACTTACCTGAGAAAGCCTAAAACGTTTTGGAAGAATGTTCTCTGGTGAGATGAGACAAAAGTAGAGCTTT
The DNA here is from genome assembly GCA_025379985.1 of Phyllomedusa bahiana. NCBI lineage: Eukaryota > Metazoa > Chordata > Amphibia > Anura > Hylidae > Phyllomedusa > Phyllomedusa bahiana. The sequence goes on from JAODAL010016887.1 coordinate 16,162, forward strand.
TTGGGAAAAGGCATCAACATAAAGTTTACATGGGAAAAAAAAGAGGCATTCAAAGAAAAGAACACGGTTCCTACAGTCAAACATGGCGGAGGTTCCCTGATGTTTTGGGGTTGCTTTGCTGCCTCTGGCACTGGACTGCTTGACCGTGTGCATGGCATTATGAAGTCTGAAGACTACCAACTAATTTTGCAGCATAATGTATGGCCCAGTGTGAGAAAGCTGGGTCTCCCTCAGAGGTCATGGGTCTTCCAGCAGGACAATGACCCAAAACACACTTCAAAAAGCACTAGAAAATGGTTTGAGAGAAAGCACTGGAGACTTCTAAAGTGGCAGCAATGAGTCCAGACCTGAATCCCATAGAACACCTGTGGAGAGATCTCAAAATAGCAACTTGGAGAAAGCGCCCTTCATATCTCAGGGACCTGGAGTAGTTTGCCGAAGAAGAATTGTCTAAAATTCCAGCAGAGCATTGTAAGAACCTCATTGATGGTTACCGGAAGCGGTTGTTCGCAGTTATTTTGGCTAAAGGTTGTGCTGCCAAGTATTAGGCTTAGGGTGCCAATACTTTTGTCCGGCCCATTTTTGAAGTTTTGGGTGAAATGATCAATGATTTGATTTTTGTCTCATTCTGTTTTGTGTTTTTTTCATTGCAAGCAAAATAAATGAATATATTAATACCAAAGAATTTGTGATTGCAATCATTTTCAGGAAGAAACTGAGTATTATCTGACAGAATTGCAGGGGTGCCACCACTGTACTCACCTTCCTCTTCACTTCTGTTTTAGCGCTGGGTTTGTGTAGCCTCCCCGGTCATCTGTTTACTTCTGAAAGAGCCATCTTTGCCGCAGCTGCAGTGTCGGCACCCCCCCGCGCTGTAACCGCCAGGTGTTAGCTGCAGTTAGGCGCTAACACCCAATGGTTGTGTAGCGATCCCCCTTAGCGACCCTGGGACATACTCATATGTCCAGGGTCATTAAGGGGTTAGAATGATTTTTTTAATTTTAACAGCAAAAGTGGCGCTAAAATAAGTTTTGTAATTGTGCCACTTTTCCATCCTGTTTATATATGGGTGACACAAAGTTCGGGGTGGAGCTAAAAGTTACGCCGGGAGCAGGAAGCCACGAGGCTCATTGAGTGCTGTATACACAATGATTGGGAAGACAGAGACAGTAATAAACCATCCCTGCCTTGTCAGTGAAGAGCTCAGCCAATGCTGACAACCAGCTCTCCACCTGTGCAGCTGCACAATTATCCTACAGCTGTTCCAGAATGTCCGTGCAGAGTGAAACAGCTACTGCCTGGACATTTAAGGTATGTTCACACGGGCAAATTTCGGCTCACATTTCACGTGGTATTTGCACTCTAATACGAGCGAGATGCACGCCGAAATTACGGTAATCCATAGTTCTCATAGAAAACTATGGATAACGCCTTCTCTCCCCGCGCGTACAATGCGATCGTATTGTCTCCCTCTGGCCTTTCTGTGGACTTGCTCTGAAGAAACAATGCCTGCATTGTTTTTCAGAATAACATTCTGTGCTTTAATGATAAAGGACACGCATTGTCTCTTACTTCTCCATTATATGTCAGAATAAAGCCTGAATATGCATAATGTAAGGCACAGCATATATGTCCATTCTGGATGGCACAGATACCAGACTGCTATGACACCATCAATGTTCCCTTGTCATGTCATTATATTGAAAGCCTGATTCATGTACTGGCAAGCAATGAAAGACGTTTGAAGCATTGTCTTCTCCATATGAGTAATAAAGGTTTGCATGTGCAGGATGATTTGTTCTCACAGAGTAGTCTTCTGAAATGTTTATCTTTCTCATTATCAATGACATAGAAACTGGAGTCTTTATGATTCACTTAAAGGGTACCTCCACTTCAGAGGTACTACTAAAATACATTGTTGAATGGCAAGTATAACAAATGTGGAGCAAACCACTCCATCTACCTCCTTTACTTAAAGGGATTGTCCACTTTATATTGTTTTTATGTATTATGTATATTTAAGGAAATCATTCGATTTTCTAGTATACGTGTATTCACAATTCTGCTCCTGTATCTCTTTATACTATCCTCTATCTAGAAATAAAAAAAAAATTGTCCAACCCACATTCCTGTACTGGCTTACATGGACTAACTGTATGGACTAAACATGGCGTCCGTCATGTGACCTCCTGGCGATCAGCAGCAGGGTCACATGTCATCTATGAGATAACTGAATATTAATAATGGTGGAATAATTATTATTAATATGGTTATTCTGCTGTGTTGTTATTTGCATAATTGTAGTCTCTCATTTTGTTAATAAAGTTAACCGTAACGAAGAAAGATGAGCAAAGAGAACAATGTGTGACATCTTTTACAAAGACACTGACAGAGATGGTAAGATGCTGCTTGAGGTAGTAATACTGGAGAAGTTCTGCTCCTTAATAATCTACTGTTGCCTGGATACCAGGAGTCACATGACCTGTGTGGTGGTCACATGATAAGACGCTGATGGAAGTATTAATACTGGAGAAGTTCTGCTCTTCTATACACTACTGTTACCTGGATACAAAGGGTCACATGACCTGTGTGGTGGTCACATGATAAGACGCTGCTGGAGGTAGTAATACTGGAGAAGTTCTGCTCCTCAGTCTTCTGTTACCTGAATACCAGAGGTCACATGTTTTGTCCATGCAGTTACTCCATAGCAGCCATTACTATGGACAGGAATGCTAGCTACTGCAATGATATAAAAGCAAAACTTAAATTACATGTACAGTATAAAATAAAATTCTGTGATTTTCTGTTATATACAGTGTGCCACCATGGTAACGAGACACCTTTTTATGGGTCAGCTGATATTATTTTTCACTAATTGTTAGGGTGCTTTTACACAGTCTGTGTGAAAGCACGCTCAGGTTTGATTTCTAATTACTGATAGATTTAAAGAGAACCTGTCACATAGATTATGCCCCCCTTGCTGAGGGCAGCACAAGCTAGTGATAGACCTGCTGTTTCCAGCGCTGTGTCCCTTATTCTGTAAGATGCTGTAGTTTTCGTGTATTTAATGCTCAAATCTGCAGTTTTCAGCCAGAAAAGAGTCAGTCAGTTTTTTCATTCCCCGCCCACCTGAGGCTAGCCCCGCCCACCTCAACTGACAAACCTATTACTTTGAATAGATAGAACATGTGAATAACTGTCAGTGGGCGGAGCTAGCCTTTGGTGAGCGGGGTTAACACCTGCTCATGAATAAGATTTGAGGGGTAAATGCTCTAAAACTGCAGCATCTTACAGAATAAGGGACACAGCGCTGGAAACAGCAGGTCTGTCACTAGCTTGTGCTGCCCTCAGCAATGGGGGCATAATCTATGTGACAGGTTCTCTTTAAGCTGGTGTCATGACTTTTTGTCCCTCACTTTCTTCATGTGTTCAATACTTTTTCCCCTGTGTCATTTCTCAGTATTATACATAATTGATGTGCATCTTTCTTTGATTGCTTTGCCTGGGTGGTGTTGATGGGTGGTTACTGAGATGTGTTGAGCAATTCATGCCAGTAGCACCTTTAGAAATCTATGTACTATAATAATTGGTGCCGTATTCAATACCTATTTCACCCGCTGCACATAAGTAAAGTGGACAACCTCTTCAAATGAACATAAAAAAAATAAAGTTTTAGTATATTCGGACTACTGACTGCCTAAGCCATCCATTGCCTACCAAAAGAGAGAGCTACTAAGTGATCCCGGTCTCTCCTAATTAGAAGAGTTGTTTTTTTTTTTAAACCAATTATGCCTCTCCTGTTAATCTCAGTAACTGTGTGAGTGTGCAGTGAAATCTGCTGGATTGAACATGCATTCCCCATAGGCATGCACTTCTGGTACCGGTTTATCTGCTGACACAACAAAGGATCCGGTGCTATTGAGAAGCCAACAAAATAATAAGTAAGGGCATGTTCACACAGTACAGTACGCGCCTCAATACGCCGGGTGATTTGGGAGTCGCACTGATCGGCACGTACTCCTGAGCCGCGGGGGGGGTGGGGGTGGGGGGGAAACGGCCCGCCAGTCCCATAGACATTCATTACTCACGGTGCATAATCGCCACAAGTAATTGACATGTCACTTATCTCCCCGCTCGTACAATACGATCGTATTGTACGGGCGGGGAGAGGAGGCGTAATCCATAGTTCTCCGAGAGCCATGGATTACCATAATTATGGGCCGCATTTCCCCGCGTATTAAGCACAGTTTTCCGCGAAATACGTTCCAAAATAAGCCGTGTGAACATACCCCAAAGAATACCGACTAAGGCTATATCTGCACAGTAAATGTTAAAATGCCGTCCAAAATCTGACGACATTTTGACATTGCTGGACCACGTTTTTTGGCGCAGATTTGTGCTAAAACCGCTATCAATTTTCGAATTTTCCGTCGGATCTGTACATTTAATGTATATGGTGAAGGCAAATCTGGGTGGAATATCCAATGTTTTAAAATACGGCGGATTTTAAAACCGAATGTAAAAAATCCGTGCTGTGTAGACTATAGCATGGATTTTTTAGCGCTGTCTATTCAGCACAGGGTACTGTTGGATTTTCAGCGGATTCTAAACACTGAATGCACCAAAAATCGGATGGTACTACCGTGCTGTGTAGACATAGCCTAAGGCCCATGCTGACTCTTCCCTGCTTGGTGTTATACCTGTAATAATGTAAAATAAAAAATAAAGTAAAAATTACATAAAAATAAAGCCTTATGTTTCAGGGAAAAAGGACAAAAAATTTGAATAACTGAACATGAGACAGCATCCTAATGCTTAATGCTAGAAAAATTGAAATGTGCCTATTGAGGAAGATGGGTCCCAGTCAAGAACATGCCAACTGAACATGGTGCCCTAAGTAAGGGCAGCATATTACATATGCCATCAAAGTGTGATAGGTGCACCTCTTAGACCTGCACTCATTTCGGGAATGGGCCACTGAAATTCTCGCTACAGAATGTGGAGTCTGTCGCGCTTGCACACAACTCTCTATTCTGTTCTATGAGAGTCTGAATACAGCCGAACTTGGCTATATTTAGAACTTCCATAGAACAGAATGAAGCGTTGTGCGCAAGCGCGACAGACTTTCTAATCTGTATCGAGAATATTAGTGGCCTGTTCCCAAGAAAGGTGCAGGTTCTAATTCGGGGACTCGTACCTATTGGACTTTGATGGCATATCCTATCGATACACTATCAAAGTGTAAGATGGGAACACCCTTATAACATGGGGCATCATATTCAGGTAATTATTCTGCTTTAGTTCAGCAGCAGTAATATAGAAGAAGAGACAGTCTGGGAATTCTAGTCTCAGGAGTTGCTTTATCTGAGAAAAAATGTATAAGGCTATGTTCACACTGCGTTTTTGGACAAGGTTTTCGGAGTGTTTCCTCACCCAAAACCTCGTCCAAACCACATCAAAACCTCGCCTGAAACACGCTTCTTCAGACGAGGTTTTTGACGAGGCTTTGATCAGGTTTTTGACGAGGTTTTAACCATTACAAATGAATAGCCAGGACAAAAAAAGCGCCAAAACCGCGCCGAAAACTGTGCCTAAACCACGCCTACAACGCACTTCAAGAATTGACATGACACTTCATTTTCATTGCTTCCAAAGAAGCGTGTAAAAACCTCGTTGTGTGTGAACTACAAAAACATAGGAATCAATTAAATGAACTTGGGGCGTTTTGGACGAGGTTTTGGGCGAGGAAACGCTCCGAAAACCTCGTCCAATACCTCGTCCAAAAACGCTGTGTGAACATGGCCTAAGGGCATGTTCACACGGCGTTTTTGGATGAGGTTTTCGGGGGGTTTCCTCGTCCAAAATGCTTCCAAAACGCCCCCAGTTCATTTAATTGATTCCTATGGTACCTTGTTGTAGTTCACACACGACGACAATGAAAAAGAAGTGTCATGTCAATTCTTGAAGCGCGTTGTAGGCGCGGATTTCGGTGCGGTTTTGGTGCGTTGTAGGCGCGGTTTTCGCCGTGGTTTTTGTCCTGGCTATTTATCTGTATGGGTGAAAACCTCGTCGAAAACCTGATCCAAAACCTGATCAAAACCTCGTCAAAAACCTCGTCTGAAGAAGCGTGTTTCAGGCGAGGTTTTGATGTGGTTTGGACGAGGTTTTGGGTCAGGAAACGCTCCGAAAACCTCGTCCAAAAACGCAGTGTGAACATACCCTAAGATGCTGAGTATTTAAATTCTTTACTTTTGGCAAAATGCTTTGGTAAATGCTGCAACATATTCTACCAACCTGGCAATAATCTTTTATTTTCAGTGGTAGAGACAGCTGGGACTGCTGATCTCTGAGGTCAGATCACTGCCTCTTGCAGCATGATGATTCTTCTAATATCAGTACATTAAAAAAACTCTTTAATATTGTATGTTTTATTGTTGCTCATGTGTTTTAGCATACCAAAGAAATGTAGTATGATGTCAGATTGTAAGGTGTGACAGCAGAGAACAGGCCCTTAAAATTTATTCAGGAATTTGCATGACAGAAATTTGTATGACTTATGTGAATGCAGTCTCACATGGGAGCTCTAAATATTGATGATTTCCCAGATAAGGAACCTAGCATATTCAAGTTCTCAGTCACTACTGTAATGCATGACATATGAGGTCAGTAACACGAGTGTAGCTGTTATACTACTACTCGTGTTGGCTCTGTTATGGGTAATGTAAAGTTATATTCTGAATATACACTACTTGCCTATACTGTAAAGAATTGTTGAAATTACGCCTGGTGTTCACACATGGACAAAACTGTTGGTACCCTTCTGTTAAAAAAAAGAAAAAAAACACAATAATCACTGAAATAACTTGAAACTGAAAAAATAACTGTGAACATTTACTGAAAATCAACTAATGAAAATCAGACATTGCATGTGAATTGTGGTTAAAATGAAAAAAAAGAAACTAATGAAGCCAGTCTTGATCACAATGATGTTAAAAGGTAAAGGCTATAAGACCATCCCCAAACAGCTTGATGTTCCTGTTACTGCAGTTGTACATATTATTCAAAAGTTTAAGGTGTATGGGACTGTACCCAACTGCCCTGGACTTGGCCGCAAAATAAAAATTTATGACAGATTGAATAGACAGATTATACTTGTGGTAATCAATGAGCCCAGGATAACTTCTAAAGAGATTAGAGGTGAATTCCAAGATAAAGGTACATCAGTGCATCAGTACATCCGTTGTTGTCTTTGCTAAAGTGGACTTAATGAAAGACAACCGAGGAGGAAACCACTGTCGAAAACGGGTCCAAAAAGTGAGTGTACAATTTGCCAAAACTCACACTGACAAGCCCCAAAGCTTCAGGGAGAATGTCTTTTAGACAGATGAGACAAAACTGGAGGTCACATCAGCTCTATGTTCAGAAAAGCACAAATGGAACATACAGAGAAAAGAACATTGTTCCAACTGTGAAACATGGAGGAGCCTCACTTATGTTTTGAGGCTGCCTTGCTGCATTTGGTACAGGGTCTCTTGAATCTTGCAGTGTATAATAAAAATCTTAAGACTATTAAGACATTCTGGAGCTAAATGTGCTGCTTGGTTTCAGTCACAAGTCATGAGTCCTTCAATAGGATAGTGACCCAATACACAGATAAAAATGTCCAAGAATGGTTAAGAGCAAAGCATTGAACTCTTCTGAAGTGGCTTCTGTGTGCCCTGATGCAAATCCTATTTAACATCTGTGGAAGGAGCTAAAGCATGAAGTCTGGAGAAGGCACCTTCACATCTGAAACAGTTTACTCACGAAAAATGGGCCAAAATACTTGTGGATAGGTGTAGAAGTCTCATTTAGAGTTACCAAAATATCAAGTTAAGGGTACCATCACTTTTGCCCAGGCCAGTTTCACTATTTTTTTTTCTGTTAAACCACAATTCAAAAGCATTGTCTGATTTTGATTACTTGATTTTCTGTAGATTTAAATTTTTATTACTTTTGTTAGTTTCAAGTTATTTCAGTGACTATTGTTAATTCTTTAACAGAAGGGTACTGAAATTTTGTCCCTGTATGCATGTACAGTATGTGAATATATATATGTTTATATGTGTGTATACAATACAGCATACAATGGTCATTCCTGAGACATTGTGTCTTGAAATCAGACTCAACATACAGTGTCCCAGACACTGATCCAACCAATAATCATAAACATTTTACTTGTAAGGGTATGTTCACACGACGTTTTGGATCCGTTTTTTACCAGAAGAGAAACTGCATCCAAACTGCATCCAAAAAACGTATCCAAAAACGCAACAGCTGATGCTTTTTGCTTCCGTTTTGCATGTGTTTTTGGATGCATTTTTCAGATCCATTTTTCAATATATATACAGTACACAGTATACGCTAGATAAAATGCAGGCAAAGAACTTGAGACTATTCACAAATGATACCATCCACAGAGGTTGTAGTTTGAAAAGGTAGAATCTTTAATGTAATACACTAAATCGGTCTCATTTGATGTAGAAGAACTGTTTGAACTTTAGTAACCTAGAGTGGAAAGTGGCTTAGGTGTAATGTAAGAGAAAATCCAATAGAGGGTGCGGCTATTATTTTACATGTGTTTAATCTTATAAATCACTTTTTAATATGTTTTGAATTAAACAAAAGCCGTTTTTTAGTATAGAATGGGTATTTATAGAAATTATAGAAGTTTTTAATAATTAATTTATAAATGTTTTAGATAAATAGTTTATTATAGAATGTTGAGGGGTTTCAGTATAATACTAAAACCACTCAACATTCTATAAGAAACAATTTATCTAAAAAGTTTATCAATTAATTATTAAAAACTTCTATTACACCCATTCTATAGTAAAAAAAAAACAGCTTTTTGTTTAATTCAAAACATATTAAAAAGTGATTTATAAGATTAAACATGTAAAATAATGGAAGCGCCCTCTATTGGATTTCCTCTTACATTGCACCTAAGCCACTTTCCACTCCAGGTTACTATAGTTCAAACAGTGCTTCTACATCAAATGAGACCTCTAGCGGCCGATTTATTGTATTACACAACAAATTTAAAACCAATGTGTTTTCCGGATGCGCTTTTGGTATCCAAAACGTACCAAATTGTATGTTGCGTTTTTAGATCCGTTTTTCAGGCTTCAAAAGTGCACTCCATTGTTTCCTATGGGAATTTCACTTGCGTAAAACGCAAGTAGAATTGACATGTCAATTCTTAAAATGGATCCAAAAACGCATTGAAAAGATGCAAGTGAAGACGCAGCAGCGATCACTCGTCTGAACGGAGATGCGTGTTTTACATTGAAACCAATGTAAATCAAACTGCACATTGTTAGATAAGTTTTTTGGATCCGTTTTGGGTCCGAAAAACGGATCAAAAAACGGATCTGAAAAACGTTATGTGAACAAGCCCTAAAACATCTGTATTAGTGATGTGCATACACTTATTGGCACACTATTAACACCACTCTACAGTGCAGTGCAGTACTATGTTTTATGTACTGGTCTTAACATGTATCAGGATGAGCGGCTCCTTTGGGCACCACATGTTGGCGGTCATGTTTTCTTTTTTCTGATACGTTGTGTATAAAGCACATAAACCAAAGAAGCTCCTTTCCTTATCATAGAAAGTGATTTCCAGCTTCCAGCAGCTGTGACTGTTATATGTAAGGATTTGCTTTATATGTATTAGTTATTTGCTTCATTTTCTTTCATCTCCATTTTTCATTTTGTGGGATGACATTTTGGAGCTTCGGAGTTGCGATCTCAACATACAGTGGTTTCAACATACAATGGTCATCCTGGAGTTATTAATATTGTATGTTTTTGAAATTATGAAAATCAGAGGATCAATAGATATGTCAATGATAAGCAGATGATAAAAATTTGGAAACTAAATATTCAAAATATCTTGATTTATTCAGTATCGAGTATGTGCTCCACATGCATAAATACCTACACTTGACATGCTATCAATGAAGTCATTAATGGTTTTCCAGGGATGTTATGCCATACTGAAGGCACTTGGGCTCGCAAATCCTCAAGACAGGCTGCTTGCATGCAATTGCTAACCAATGGTGTTCGATGGGAGACAAGTCCAGAAACACCTAGCAGCCATGTTAGTACATTTAGATCACGCAAGCTGTTCACAGTAGACCAAGCAACATGCGGCCTGAAATTAACTTGTTGAAAAATGGATCCTGGGACACTATAGATAAATGTTCGTACCACTGGTTCCACAACCAAATCAATGTAATGCTGAACTGTTAGTTTACTTGAAATAAGGTCCACCCACTGTGTATAATGCTCCCCCACATCATAATCCTGGTAGTAGGGCCTACATGAAATTCCTTTGTAAAGGCCTCTTCAGGGCAGAGCTCTCATCGTCCTGACAAATCTCCGGCTATCATTGTGTCCAAGACAAAAACGGGACTTATCACTGAAGAGGACAGACCTTCATTCCTGCCTCCATGCTGTGCACCATGATAGCCTTTTAGATTGTTGGCGCGAGGTCAGTGGAACACCTTTAGCTGGATGTCTTGATCCATTTTTTGATGTTTCATGTGGCAAAAAAACTTTTGCTTTCATTCTAGCCTAAACCCCTCTGAAATGTGACAGATCTGAGTTGGTTACTTGAAAATTTGTGGAATTTTGATAACTTGCAGACTTTTGCAACACCTGCTACTTCCTTGATATACATAACCTTTCAACTTGCATTTTTATTACTTTCTGCAAAGTCAAAAGTTTACATACACTAGACCTATGCCTTTAAACAATTTGGGCCACATGTATGAAATGGTTTTGGTCTAAAACTCCCTTTTTTCCCCATAGAAACCTATGGGCAAAAAAGGGAGTTTTAGACCAAAACCGTTTCATACATGTGGTCCTTTGTGTATATACAGTGGTCCGTTAACATACAATGTGATGATGTAATGTCTTTGGAAGCTCCTGATTTATTGGCAACATCTGAGTTAATTAGAGACACAGCTGTGGATGTATTTTAATTTCACACTAGAAACACACTGCTTCTGTGTGTAACATCATGGGAAAGCCTAAAGAAATCAGCCAAGATATCAGGAAGAGAATTATGGACTTGCACAAGACTGGATCGTCCTTGGGTGCAATTTCCAGATACCTGAAGGTGCCTCGTTCATCTGTACAAACAATTATATGCAAGTACAAATAAGATGGGAATGTCCAGCCATCATACCACTCAGAGAGGAGGCGGCGTTCTGTGTCTCTGAGAGGAATGTGCTTTGGTCCGACTTGTGCATATCAACCCAAGAACAAAAACAAAAGACTTTGTCATGATGCTGGCGGAAGGTGATAAGTTTGTGTCATTATCCACAGTGAAATGAGCACTGTATCAACATGGACTGAAAGGCCACTCTGCTAGGAAGAAGCCAGTACTCCAAAAGAAACATATAAAAGCCACAGTAATGTTTGCAAATGCACACAGGAACAAAGACCTACATTTTGGAGACCTGTTCTATGGTCTGAGGAAACTAAAAGTGAACTTTTTGGCCATAATGACCATCGTTATGTTTGGAAGAAAAAGGGAGAAGCTTGGAAACATAAGAACACCATCCCAACTGTGAAACATAGGGGTGGCAGAATCATGTTGTTGGGTTGTTTTGCTGCAGGAGGGCCTGGTGTACTTCACAAAATAGATGTCCTCATGAGGAAAGAAGATTACATAGCAATGCTTAAGCAACATCTCAAGACATCGGCCAGGAAGTTAAAGGGGTTTTGCCACAATCTAATTTCATACCTCCTGCATCCAGCTCTTCAGCTCTTTGTGCTCAATAGGTGGCGTGTGTGATTTGTTTGAATTGCATATCATGTGACCCGGCAGGATGACATCACCATGCCTTTCCTCTCTCCAGTCAAAGAAAGATCTGTTTATGTATAAGGCTGTGAGTAGCTCAGAGGTAAAGCTTTTACCTCACAGCACAAGGGTCCTAGGTTCAAACCCCTGCAGGAACCGAACCTGTGGTTTTTTTTTTTCCCTCTTTATCAGTTCACAGACCTCATTGAGGTTTCTTTTTTTATTTATTTGCACTGTTTGACTAATTACTAAGGAGTACAGAAGACAGGAGTAGAATAACAGCACCTGGGGTTTAAACACTCAGCAGCTGCCTGAGATGAGAGGTGATGTCTGAGCATGTCTGACCAGGAGTGAGTAGCTCTCAGTCCTGGTCGTATCCCTCTGGAGATGAGCTGTAAATAATGGATCACTAAAACAAAAACGGTGCATAATTTTTAATAATGATGGTGAAAATGTTTATTATTTAGTTTGCAAGTTTCCCACATCAATTTAACTTCATGGCAAAACCCCTTTAAAGCTTGGGTGGAAATGGGTCTTCAAAATGGACAATGACCTGAAGCTACTGCCAAACTGATTACACAGTGGTTTAAGGATAACCAAGTCAATGTTTTGGAGGAACCATCACAAAGCCCTGATCTGAATCCTATTAAAAATTTATGGGCTAAGCTGAAAAGGCAGGTTCCGATCAATGCAACCTACAAATATGTCTCGGTTACACCAGTTCTGTCAGGAGGAATGGGCCAAAATTCCTTCCAACTATTGGGAGAAGTTTGTGGAAGAATATCCAAAATGTTTGATCCAAGTCATACAGTTTAAAGGCAGTGTTACCTAATACTAATGAAATGTATGTAAACTTTCCACTATGCAGAAAGTATTAAAAATACCTTAAAATTATATCTCGTTATTCTGGCATTTGGCAAATATAAATAATTTTGGTAATCCTAATTGACCTAAAATGGGTACGTTTTATTCTATTTTCATGTCAGATAGTGATAAAAACATGCTTAAATGTCTTTTTATATATATAGTGTATGTAAATTTCTGGTTTCAACTGTAGATAGGCTGTAGGTGGGCCCTTGCCAGTTAGGCTGTAGGTGGGCCCTTGCCAGTTAGGCTGTAGGTGGGCCCTTGCCAGTTAGGCTGTAGGTGGGCCCTTGCCAGTTAGGCTGTAGGTGGGCCCTTGCCAGTTAGGCTGTAGGTGGGCCCCAGGCAGCTAGGCTGTAGGTGGGCCCCAGGCAGCTAGGCTGTAGGTGGGCCCCAGTTAGCTAGGTTGTAGGTAGGCTCCAGGTAGCTAAGTAGGTAGTCTATAGGTGGGACCCACATAGGTAGGTGGGCTATAGGTGGGGCCCATATAGGTGAGGCCCATATAGGTAGGTGGGCCCACCACTTAGATAGGTAGGCTACCGGTGGGGCCCACATAAGTAGGTAGGCTACAAGTGGGGCCCACATAGGTAGGCTATAGGTGGGGCCCACATAGGTAGGTAGGCTATAGGTGGGGCCCACATAAGTAGGTAGGCTATATGTGGGTCCCACATAGGTAGGTAGGCTATAGGTGGGGCCCACATAGGTAGGTAGGCTATAGGTGGGTCCCACATAGGTAGATAGGTTATAGGTGGGATCCATATAGTTAGACAGGCTTTAGTTAGGCTATGGGGGCCCCATACAAGTAGGCAGGGTTAAGGTAGGCTATAGAAGGCCCATATAGGCAGGCAGGGTTTAGGTAGGCTAAAGGGGGCCATATAGCTAGGCAGGCAGGGTTTAGGTAGGCTTTAGGAGCCGATATAGGCAGACAGGAAGGGTTTAGGCAAGTTATAGGGTCCCATATAGGTAGGCAGGCGGGCAAGGTTTGGGTAGGGTATAGGGGCCCATATAGATAGGCAGGCAGGGTTTAGATAGATGAACTCCATTAAAGTTAAAAAAAATAAGAAAGAACTTACCTCTCGCCAGGATCTCCCGATGCAATGAAAGACCGGTCAGCCTTTGAGTGTAAATTTACACTTCAAAATCAGCTTCCAAATCTGCTTCAAAAATACGTATTTCGAAGTCTATTTTTGAAAATCCTATCTCCATTATTTCCTGTGGGGATTTTACAACGAAAAATGCCTCAAGAATTGACGTCACTTATTTTTACGCCCGTAATTGCCTCCAGAAAACATCTCGCAATTACGCTTGTGAAATACACTTCGTATGAACAACAAGGCGTATTTTACATTATAGTCAATGAAGGAAACGTGCTAAAAAATGGCCCAAAGAAACACAGTGTGAACATACCCTTAGGCTTACCAGGCGGATTAGCAGAGCATCAGCGGTGCTCTGCAGTCCTGCCTCTGAACTCTCTGGACAAAAGGCCTGGACGCTCTGAGGCAGGTAGTTCCGCCCCGTAGTTACTGTCATTGCCGACCGGGCCCAGGGGCAGAACAACCGGGGTAGCAGACATAGTAGCAGCTGCTACAGGGCCCACGTCATTAGGTGGCCCAGGCCCCGTAGCAGCTGCTATATCTGCTACCCCGGTAGTTACACCGCTGCTTGTGTACACAAGCAGGAGGTGATAACTGCTCTAGCTTTAAAAAGAAGCAAAATCAGAACAGCAATGTATTTGGTAATAATCTTTATTTGCTTTTGCCTACATGTTTAAAGCTAATGAATATGGTGAGAATACCCATATGAGGCCCTTTTTACAGCTCATTATATGAACACAGCCAACATATGCCAAACATAATCATGGTCTCTGCAATGAGTGTAAGGCCATGTTCACACGGCTTAAAATGGGCCATATTTCGGTCCGTAATTACACGCCGAAGTGCGAAAATTAAGGGCTGAAAACGGCCCATTCATTACGGTAATCCATAGTTCTCATAGAGAACTATGGATTACGTCTCCTCTCCCTGCTCGGTGAATACGCCGAGGGGGAGATAATTGACATGTGAATTACCAGCGGCGTATACGTGCCGCTAGCAATGATTGTCTATGGGCCGGCGAGGTGCCGCCACCCGCTCCCTCCCCCGCTCTCGCCCCGCCCCCGGCCACACGGCGTAACTGCGGGGCGTAATTACGTCCCGCAGTTAACCCGTGTGAACATAGCCTAAGAGTGTTCTTTTGGCATACTCCTGGTCATAACTCCTCGGAGTAACCTTTTTTTTTTTTTTTTACTACAGAGGAAAACATAGTCTGCTGTGGTTTTCTTACAAAAGGATTCAGAAAACAAAAATATACCGTGCAGTATAAATTTTTTAGTTGTTTAAAGGCAGTCAATGGGCAAACAATGGTATGCTTTGGTGAACACTCTTGACCCATACCCTTACAATGAATTTGTGAACAAAAAACGGGAATTAGAAGTTTAATAGATCGTAAATGAATGTATTTATGGAAGTAGCTTTGTTTCCTGATTAAAATGACAGCAATTACACACCAACAGAAGTGAGAACAGAATGTTACCTATATATATTTATAACTGTGTAGAATCACTTTTCAACTTATTTGCTTCTCTAGTTTTATTGCTTTTATGCCAGGTCTCCCCAATAAATATTGTATCGTTTTACTGCCTTGTAAATACCTAAATGGCTTTTTAAAACGAACACTTCCTTACATAAAATGCCTTATGCTGTGAGCACAGAGCATAGGTTATGGAAATATTCTTCTCTAAAAGCAATGGATTTGGACACACATACAGCTCTGGAAAAAATTAAGAGACCACTGCAAAATTTTCAGTTTTTCTCTTCAGTGGTAACTTTTTGGAAAAAAATGTACATTGTTATTTTATTATATAAACTACTGACAACATGTCTCCGAAATTCAAAGAAAAAATTTTTGTATTTATTTGCTGTAAATGAGTAATTTTCAAAATAATTAATAAGCATAGATGTAAGACATCAAATAATGTAAAAGTAAACTAGTTCTTATTTCTTTAGAAACAATAATACTAATGTTTTAAGTTCATAAATCAATATTTGGTGGAATAACCATGATTTTTTCATTCATAAATTCCTTTTGGCCTATTCCTAGCACTTGTTTGTCCATCCAGCTTGTCCATTGCAAGAGGATTGTGAAGACCACAGCAGTGTTTTTTATACTTTCCTTCATTAAATACGATTTGGTTCAGGTGATCACCTAATCAGAAGCACATTAAGTAGAATGAGGTGGACTTTGGTTGGAATTTGACTGACACTGGAATGGAACGGCTGTCAGACATGTAGTGATGCTGATTTTAAGAAAACTGTGCAGTGGTCTCTTAATTTTTTCCAGAGCTGTATATCTGTAGTATTTATATGTATACATATGAGCAGTATTGCTCCATAAACTGCTAGGGGTTCTTTAAGATCTTGAAAATTTATGGAGCAGTAATACTGTCATTCGTATGGCCATATTATGGCTCCATAAACTTCTGAGTTGGCTCTATAAACTACTACTCTGTAATCACTCGAGTATAAAATAATTCAGTCTTAGGTAAATTAGGTATTTAATGCTTGAGTAATTATAAAATATAGAAGGTATAATATTCAATGAAAGCATAGTTTTACCTCTTTTTTATATTAAAGGAGTTGTCTCCCTACAGAGTTTCATAGGCTGCATGAATGAAATACTCTGTCACTTCCTGGTTCAGACTGACTAATTTGCATACAGCTCCATGCTTGTATTCAACTCTGTGCTTTCAGTTGCTAATTAGATCAGATTAGCTCAGAAGCTTCTCAAACTGCTTGCCGAAGGCTTTATCTGATCCCTCAAACAAAAGCCCTAATTACAGTCTGTTTATTTTACATAAATCAAGCTTTTTACTGCCCCGCACCACAGACACCCATGACCTTGTGATGTCACTCACTGCTATCTCATAAACAAACAGCAGGGGGAGAATTGTTTACAGGTCAGTTACGAGGGAAAATGAAAAATAGCCCGGGGGTAATAAATTACTTGTACCCCCTTTGGGAAAAAAAGAGGAACAAACAATATATTTGGAAAATGTTTTTTTTTTGTGTTCCCTACAATTTAAAGCTATTTTTTGTAGCGAGACAACCCCTTTAAGTATTTGTAGATAATACATTTGCCTAATATAATTCTGTTACTGGAATCACATTTAGAAAATGTAGCTAATCCATTAAGACAGAGATGTGATAGAGGGCAGAAATTCTCCATCACTGTCGTGCAAGTCGGCTAGAAGAATAGACGGGAATCCTTTATGGCAGCGTTATTCTGCTATAGCGCAATAGGCTAGTATCATTTATTCCAGGGCATTGTACATCCAAAAAGGGGTTTAAGTACATAACATAAGGCAAGAGTTATTACTGAATAAGAAATACATGGCAAGCCCCGCCCACAAGGCTTAGCCCAATGTTAGAATCACCACCGGCTTAAAATGGGACATATTTCGGTCCGTATTACGCGCCGACGTGCGCAAATTACGGTCCGAAAACGGCACCATTCATTACGGTAAATTCACAGTTCTCATAGAGAACCCCTATGGAATTACATTCCTCTCTCCCCCCCGCGAATCCCCGTGCGGGAGATAATTGAACATGTCAACTTTCTTTAGCGGCCGTATACGCGCCGCTAGAAGATAGTCAATGGGCCGGCGACGTTTGCCGCCCTGCTATATCTTCCCCGCTCCCGCCACGCGCCCTACTCCACAGGTTGTAATTTGCGGGGCGAAATTACGTCCCGCAATTAAGCCGTGTGAACATAGCCTTACAATCTACAATACAGTCACATAACAGCTTGTGTCTTCTGATGAGCCACAGTGCCTGTACTCTGCCCTGGTTTTGTATCACTCACAGTATTCTGGGTATTCTAAACATTTACCCAGGTCAGCAGTCAGGTGAAGGGTACAAGCTGAACAACTTCTAGAATAAAATGAGGAATATGGGGGGGGGTAAAACAATGTGCATGGTGTTATTTATCTTTAATGTGCAGCACATGGCGCTAGTAAACCGGTGACTGCATGTGTCTCATGTTAATAGTAACCCCACATGCCTGCTATTAGTGACCCCAATAAGCCTTACTAATGTCAGATGCAGGGGGTTAAAAGGAGGCACATGGATTTGTATTGAAGTGATTTGAGTTCCAAAAGCAAAATACATGTGGTTCATGTGAAGCCATAAAATTACTAAATTCATAACCTAATGTGCCTCACATTATAATTAGCATCAATGTTGCTCACATTAGTAACCCCAATATGCTTCACCTTAGTTTTGTTAATATGAGTTGCATGGGGTTAAAATAAGACGTATAGGGTTCCAATTTCAAGATGCACTTACTATTAAAGAGGTTGTCTGGTTGAATAAATTTTTACTTATATGGAGTCAGGTTGAGGAAAAATAGAAAAAAAAATTATACTCACCTTCTGGTTCCCCACTGCTCACGCTCTAGTGCTCCCTGCGCATCTGCTTCTCTTCACATCTGGGTAACCAACATGCAGTCGAGGCTCGCTCTCATTTCAGTACTGGGTTTCTGGACAGGGACCCAGTAGTAAAGCGGAGCGGATCCTGAGGAGCTCCAGAGCGACTATAGTGGAGGATCAGGAGTTAAGCATAATTTTTTTTCTGATTTCTCCCACATGGCCCTATTTAAATATTGTTTTGTTCTGACATATTATTGTGCCTCACATTAGTGTTAGTAATGTGAGACATATGAGAATAAAATGAGATGCATGGTGTTCCAAATAGATGCAGTTATGTACTAATCATGTGAGGTTACTAAATTAATGTGTCTAACATAAGTAACCACAATGTTCTTAAAGGGGTTGTCTCACTACATTGATCCATCTTACCTCAGTCCTGTTTTTTTGTTTCATTTTGAATTCAGGGGCGTGTTTACTGGCTTCTACTAGGCTGCAGTAGAAGCCAGGTCTGTAGCTATAGCAACCAGTGCTGACAGACTATCAGGAGAGATCAAGCAGGTCTGTAGATATAGCAACCTGAGGAGCCCATACAAGAGGAGATATCTAGGAATAGATAGGACATTGTTAATCATACCTCCCAACTTTTGGAAATTGCAAAGAGGGACACATTAGCCACCCCTCTAACCAAGCCCAACCAAATGACATCACATTAAGTCACGCCTCCAACCACGCCTAAACAAATGGCATCACACCAGGACACGCCTCTAACCACGTCCCACTAAACAAGATCATGCCCCGCCCCTCCAGCAGACCAGCGCAAACACTACAGCGGTGCCACTAGGGTCTGTAAATATGTATTTTTATAAAGTAATGTACAGTATATACAGAAATCCATACAAAAAGCTGTAAGACAATGTTCTGTGGATGATACCTCTATATAATAGTTGTACAGTGACCACATAATACAAGGAGCAAATATCCCCGTACTGTTACTGACCACACCAAGACTAATATTATCAATGATACCACTATACAGAGATCAAATAATTCCAGCACACCATGACAACATCACCACCACATAGTGACTGAGTAATACCACTACACCATGACCAGTTATCACCAGCACATAGTGACTGAATAATACCAATAGACCATGACCACAGATCACCATCACAAAGTGACTGAATAATACCACCATACAATGACACATATCACCACCACATAGTGACTGAATAATACCATCACACCATGACCACATATCACCACCACATAGTGACTGAATAATACCACCACACTATGACTACATATCACCACCACATAGTGACTGAATAATACCATCACACCATGACTACATATCACCACCACATAGTGACTGAATAATACCACCGTACTGATCCTGAATATAAACCATTACACTACTACCAATATTTCTGGAATACAGTGACCATATGGTGTGTAGACAGCGGTTGTACACAGGCTCTGCAGACTGTATATACAACCATACAGTAACCATATGGGGGGTAGATAGCAGTTGTACACAGACTCTGCAGACATATAAGTGATTACAGTACAATACAATTTAGTGACTCACAGGTTCCTTCTCTCGCTGGGCTGCGGCCCGTTTATTCTTTCCTTTATGCCTACATCTTGTGACTATTTGACAAAGGTCTTTTGACCTAAACGTTATGTAAAGTCACCTATATTTGCTACACACTTGGAACCTGTGGATTATAATTAATAAATATTTCCTTTTGCATTAATTTTTGAGTGCGGTCAATTGACTTTATTGTACATGTGGTGAAACTCCATCTACAGACCGGCACCATATATTCATAAGAAGCTGGGAGTGCCTTCCCTTTTCCCATTGTGTGACTCACAGGGGACATCTTCTCTGTTGGAAGTCATTCCCATTCTCCGTTCCTTCCAGATAACCATGACCACTTCTCCCGGCGTCGTCCCTGCAGAATTAACCACACAAACATCTTAGACTCTGCACTTTTCCAGCACCTCCCTACCAATTCCCACCTCTGTACAAACTCCTTATATGGTAATAGATGTAGTAGGGGGATATGGGGCGATACATAGTGGTCAGGGGGTTATAGAGTGTCAGGTGAGGGTTGTATTTCGTGTTGGCACTAGGCCACAGGGGTGAGAGAGGAGGTACAGGCCAAAGCTTACAGGCACAGTCTCCTGGGGGGAGACAAAGCCCAAACCCCCTTCCCGGAGATTTGTAGTGCGCTTGGCCTGTTCCCCATTCCCTGCACCCCCAGATGATCCGCCACAGCCGTGACCTTCAGGGGTGCAGCGGATGGAGTATAATACTATTGGATTCATTAGACTACTTCGGACCAGCGTAGCATCTATTTATAAACTAACATGGTCCCGAGGGCCGATATCAGGGAGTTTATTTAAATAAAGTGCTATTTGTTTTTTTATTTTTTCCATTTATTCCAGTGATAGTAATGGAGCTGTCTGTCAGATGCCTCTATTACTATCGCTTGGGCTTGGTGTCAGCTAGCGGCAATTTTTGTCACCCCAAGGCTGACACTAATCCTGTGTCACTATTACCTCAATTGCCAACGCACCAGGGGTACTGGGAAGAGCTGGGTAACCATCAGAAGCGGAACCTCTAATGTGTCTAATGTGAGGGTCTGCTTCTGTGGTGGCTGTAGGCTTGTATTCTTAGAATGGGAAGGGACCAGTATTGATGGTTCTTCCCATTCTGATAGTATTAGGCTGCAGCTGTTGGTTTTACCCTGGCTGGTTATGGAAATCAGGGTGGACCCCACGTCGTTTATTTTTTTTTTTAAATCATTTATTTATTGAGAATCCTACAGTGGGCACCTCCTTTTAATCATTACAGTGATGCCCATGTGCAGATTCCCCACTAAAAAAAAACATATTTTCAGAAAAAAAACGATGTGTGGTCCCCCCCAATTTCCATAACCAGCCAGGGTGAAACCGACAGCGGCAGCCTGATACTATCAGAATGGGAAGGACCATCAATACTGGTCTCTTCCCATTCTAAAAATACCAGCCTGCAGCTGCTCCAGAGGCGGACCGTCACATTAGAGGGTCTGCTGCTCACGGTTACCGGCTCTTCCCAGTACCCATGGTGCGTTGGGTACTGGGGTAATAGTGACACGGGGTTAGTGTCAGCCTCGGGGTGACTAAAACCACCGCCGGCTGACACCAAGCCCCAGCGATAGTAATGGAGGCATCTTTCAGACACCCCCAGTACTATCACTGGAAGAAAATGAAAAAAACTTACACAAACACAAAAAAACACTTTATTTAAATAAACACTCCCTCGTTATCCATTTTATTATAGAAATAGATGCAAAGTTGTCCGGTGTAGTCCAAAGAGGAAACTTTTAAAAAGCCACCAACCTTACAAACGGGCATCACCCAGCTTTCCGGGATGATGAATAGCCAATTCAGTGCTGGGAAAACTGGATGACATCCCCCATAGCAGGCACCCAGGAAAGCTTGGTGCCTGCTGTGGGGCATGTGTCACCCAGCTTTCCAGGGTGCTGAAGAGCCTACACAGTGCCTTGAAAAGCTGGGTGACATCCCCACAGCAGTTGTCCAGGAAAGCTGAGTGGCACCCATCCGCCTCAGCAGGCACCGAACTTTCCTGGACGCCTGCTGTGGAGGGTATTCACCCAGCTTTCCCAAGGCTGAATGAGCTATCCCGCACCCTGGAAAGCTGACTGGCACCCATCTGCCACAGCAGGCACCTAGCCTTCCTGGACGCCTGCTGTGGAGGGTTTTCCCAGATGGATAGGTTATTCAGCATCTGGGAAAGCTGGGTGACATGGGTCACAAGAGGCATCCAGGAAAGATGGGTGCCTGCTATGGGGGATGGGTTCCACTCAGCTTTCCCAGGTGTTGGATCAGGGAGGGGGGGGTCGAGTGGAGGGTCAGTGAGAGAAGAGGGTTGAGTGGGGTGTCAGGGGGGAGGGAGGGGAGAGTCAAGGAGAGGGGGGGTCGAGTGGGGTGTGGGGAGGGGGGGGGTCGAGTAGACGGTCAGGGAGAGGGGGTAAGTGGGGTGTCAGGGAGAGGGGGGGGGGTCGAGTGGGGGGTCAGGGTGAGGGGGGGTGAGTGGGGTGTGAGCCAGGAGTGAAGAGAGGGGGGCTGCCAGTCTACTGCTGCAGACAGATGACCTTCTGCTCTGTACTACTGGACAGTCAGGCACTTACATTTTTATCTAGCAGCACTGGATACAGAGCCGGGAGAGGATATGAGCAGCTCACATGCTGCCAGTGATGTGTGAAGATCAGGAAGGCCCAGGGAGTGTCTACAAGCTCTGTGTCTACAACTAGCTCTGTGTGTCCAGTAGGAGGCTCATGCTGCTCAGCCTGCCATACACACAGCTATTTGCAGACACTCCCTGGCTCACGGGGCGTGGCCAGCTCGGAGCAGTGTGTGAAAGCAGCACTTTTGCTATGTAAATCGTGAAGGAGGGACCTCCTATTCAAATCAGGAAAGGCCCGCCCAATTCCGGACACTTGGGAGGTATGTTGTTAATGGACAAATACTGCAAAGTGACTTATTTGTGCAAGATCCTGAGCGTAAAAAGCAATCCTTGTAGTGAGACAACCCCTTTAAAGGGGTTTTGCCACAAAGGCATTTCATGTCTCGTTTATCCATCATCTTTCAGTGTGCTCAAAAGGGGGCATGTGTGTTTTGTTTGAACTGCATATCATGTGACCTAGCAGGCTTGACATCACCATGTCTTTTTTTTCCATGGTGTGCTCACTCTAGTCAAACAAAGGTCTGTTTATATAAACAGCTGAGAGTAGCTACATTGTAGCTGAGGGGTTACTACTTCTGCCTTCCAGCAGAGGGATTCTAGGTTCAAAACCCTGCTGGAATCAAACATGTGGATTTTTTTAGTCTCAATGCACGTACCTGATGCAGGTTTCTTTTTATTTTGTTTGCACTGTTTTACTAATTACTAAGGAGTGCAGAGAACAGGAGTAGAATGACAGCACCTGGGGTTGAGCACTCACTCAGCAGTGAGTGTGTGATTACTAAGCAGGGAAGAGACTGACAGTATGTGCCAGAGAGGAAAGGTGATGTTTGAGCATGTGCGGGCAGGACTGAGGTGCTCTCGTCCCTGGTCGTATCCCCTGGAGACGAGCTGTACACTATGGATCACTAAGGTAGCAGCTAAAACAAAAACGGTACAGAATTTTTAATATTGATGAATGGTGTAAATGTTAATTTAATTTGCAAGCTTCCCACGTCTATTTTACTTTGTGGCAAAACACCTTGTATAGAAGATTAAAGATAATGTGAAGCGCATGGGAATTATGTGAGGAGTAACGTGTTACTAATGAGAGGTACATGGTAGTAGTAAGTTGGTAACACCAAAAGCCTTACATTTAAAATTTCTTATATATATTATTATAATCCATGCATGTCTATCTCTCCTTCCTCCTAGATTTCTTCCTTCCTTGCTCATTAGGCAAAAATATGGTGGCAGAGGTCGCTCACAATGTAAGAGAGGAACGTCCCTCTTCTGCTGCCACACATACTGCAGCGTGTTTTGCAGCCAGAAGCTTGTACAGTGTAAGGGTATGTTCACACGATGTGTTGAGTCCGTGTGAACATACACTTTTCGATATGTTTGGATCCGTCTGTCGGACTTCAAATGGATCCAAACGCGCATCTAATAATGTGCAATGTGATTTTACATTGCTTTTAACTTGAAACACCCATCGGCGTTCACATGTCAATTCTTGGTCCTAAAGACGCAGCAGGAGCCCTATTTTAACCCCTTACCGACCACGCGCCGTCTTTTGACGTCAGCTGGGGCGGGTCGTTTGTCTCCCGCGACGTCTTTTGGCGTCGCCACATACTTCGTGGTTTGCGGCGCCCGGAGCCGCAGCGGCGCTGTGATGGGAGGGGGGGGGGGGGAGGCTGTACTTCACAGCCCGGAGCCCAGACCATCTCCTGCGAGCATCGGAAGTGCGTTACCGCAGCCCAATCAAAGGGTTCCCCTGCTCTGTCGGGTGATCGGCACGTCCAGTGACCCGACAGAGCTCGGGAAACATCTGCACAGTCAGCCCTGGGGACCTAGAGTGGCCACAGACTGTCTGTGTATGAAGCCAGTGACCAGGGCACACTGTGTGCTGTCCTGATCACTGCCTGTGTCAAACTGACACAGATTATAATGTATTAGCATATATGAATATGATATTACTAAGTGTTAAAAAAAAAAAAATGTAACACAGTTCTTCCTTCATGGGATTAAAAAAAAAAAGTTAAAAAATCCCTTAAAAAGTGTAAAAAAATGAATAAAAAAATAAGTTAAATAAAAATAAATATTAAATAAAAAATAGTTGTGCATATATTACACACACACACAAAAACTATACATATTAGGTATCCACACGACCACAATAACCTGTAGAATTAATCTAACAAGTTATTAAGTGTGAAATGTGAATTGTGTAAAAAAACCTAAAAAAATTAAAAACATTTTTTTTTTTAAAGTTCTGCAATTATTTATAAGTGAACTTAAACTATTCCCCCATAAAGTACAACTTGTCTCGAATAAAACGAGGCCTCATACAACTGCGTCATTGAAAAAATAAAAAAGTTACAACTGTTGAAACGCAAGGAGGCAAAAACGAATAAAAATGTTCTGGTCATTAACTACTTTTCAGGCCTGGGGCTTAAGGGGTTACACTATAGGGTGCGATCCTGCTGCATCCAACACGCAGCTGCATGTCGGATACCTATTGGATCCGTTTAGGATCCGATCGACGCTGCGATTTTTGGAACCAACATGGATCCAAAATTGTATCCAAACAGCCCCTAAATGTGCTGCTATTGGTGAGGCGGTACGTGCTTCCTCACTGCCCGCTGGCTGCCATCCCGTTGTTGTGATGAAGTCGACAGCAAACTACGATCCTCTGTCCCAGGTCCGGACAGCTGGCGGTCATAGTCCAGATTCGGACCATGGTCCAGCAGTTCTGTATCTCTGACCTAAAATTACTTTGGGAAATTCTTTCAGAAGCAATTATCTAATGGGCACGCATAGGTTTACTTCTAGCTGAGCAAACGTGACCCTGTGCCATAAGTGACCTTCCTTCAAGTATTTCTATCTCATTACTGGACATTCCATGATGAAGCAGTGACATTAAGCTTTTTTCCATAGCAGACAATGTGATGTTAGAGTTAACCATACCAATGCAGGTTATCATGTAGTATTCACTAAGGAATGCTGGCTATGTGTGAAGTATTTTGTGCATACTGTGAAAGCCTTAGCATTCAGAGAAATCTCTTTCTCATTCTGTTTCATGGCCGGTTGCTAATTATATGTTTAGAATGATTACAACATACTTTTGTCAGCTGCCTTTGGCACTGACTGGGCAACAATTAGCATTGGTTTAATCGTGATCATTTTTTACATTGAGTAAATGCTTCTTCTATCTCCAGTACTTTTTTCCTTGTATCTAGATTTGTCCCTAGATCTAAAACCTTTGCGTCCACTTTAAAGATTACATTAGAGAATTACCAATTACAGGAGATTATTGGGACACTGGCTTAATCTTAGGCCATGTTCACACGGCTTAAACCTGGACGTATTTCAGTCCGTAATTACGCGCCGGAGTGCGCAAATTACGGGCTGAATACGTCCTAGTAACTACGGTAATCTACAGTTCTCATAGAGAACTATGGATTACGTCTCCTCTCCCTGCTCGGCGAATACGCCGATGGGGGAGATAATGGACATGTGAATTACCAGCGGCGTATACGCGCCGCTGGTAATGAAGGTCTATGGGCCGGCGAAGTGCCGGCCCCCCCGCCCCGCCCCCGGCCACACTGAGTAATTGCGGGACGTAATTACGGCCCGCAATTAAGCTGTGTGAACCTAGCCTTAGGGTGCGAGGTGGGGTTTCACAACAGCTTTCCGGTCGGTTTGACGCCACTGATGGGAAACATCTTGGAATTTAGATTTTTTTTATACCTGCATCTTGATTACAATCTGTAGAGAGCAAGTCCAAAAAGGTTAATACAAACCTCCGTTTATAGGGAATCTAAAAATATTCTGAAAAATATTAAAAGTTAAAAAAAATTCCCATTTACCATAACAACATATGCATATTTAGTATTGCTACATCTTTAAGTCTAAAATATTAAAGTGCCATGCAATTTACCCTGCACCAAAAAAGCCAGATTTCCATGTTTGGTCACTTCTAAAAAAAAAAAAAAAATAGAATAAAAAATTCAAAAAGTCATAGATACCCCAAAATGGTACCAGTAAAAATGACAGCCTATTTGCAGCAGACACACCATTATGTACGCCAAATACTAGTTAGAGACAGATAGATAGAGATACTGGTAGATCCATCATCGGCATCTTGTCGATAGTTTCCAGATTGCAAAACATTTTTTCTGGTTTTGTTTTTGCTCAGGGGTAAAAAAACCTGATATCTCTGAATAAATTACAAAAATTAGCCATTAAAATGTATACAGTAAGAGATGTCAGGCATTGCATTTACTATAAAGTCAAGTCGATGCAAATCTTTAAGGAATTCTTCACATAACTACGTTTTGGCATATCTGTTAAACGTCAGTCCGTTGACTGCTTTTACCAATTCCGAGTGAAAGAAAATTTGAAAAACATCCCAATAGTCAGATCCCTTACGATCACATTTTTATGATATGTCAATTAATATACCAGAAACGTTTTTACATGGAAAACCACCTGAATACCAGAACTTGGCGATATTAAGTTGTCACACAAAAGCAACAGATCTAAAAAAAAAAAAAATAAATAAAAAAATGAAATTAAGCTGCAGAATTTAGTATCTTGCATTGAGTGTTTTTGTACATGTGACATATTTTAGTATTTTATATGTTTTAGTCCTGGTTCACATCAGCGTTGTGCCTTACATTGTTCTTCTCTGTTTGAGAGACAGAAAAATGGAAAGAAACAAATGTCCATTCATTTCTATGGAGTTTTTAAACTCTGTCTCTTTTGCGTCAGATTTCCGATTTTTTTATTTATTTATTTTTTTACCTGAAGAAACAGCGTAGTCTGATGCGCTTTTTTTTCTGTTCAAATAACATAAATCTGAAGAAACGGACCCTTTAGTGTCAATGGTGAACCCAAACTAAGGCTTGGTTCACATCTGCATCGAAGAATCGTTCAGAACCTCCGGCCCAGAGGTAACAACGGAGTCATGGGATCTGTTTCACAATGAACACTCACAGTTTCCAATGGACCCTATCAACCCATTCCCCTTCCCGACATATGACATACCGGTACGTCCTAGCGGGAAATGTATTCCCGTAAATGGATGAACCGGTACGTCCTGCACATCGTGCGAGTTTGCAAGTGAGCCCCGCACGATCGCGACATGGGACCAGCGGTATATTACCGCTGGCCTCATGCCGCATCACCCACAGCTGGAGTGAGCGCCGGCCGTGGGTGGTTAACCCTTAACTGTCGCAATCTATCATGATCGCCACCGCTAGGGCATAGACAGAAGGAGTGAGCCCTGCTGTGTCCGTACCTGACAGCTAAAGCATCCGGGCTGTCTGTGACCATGTCTGTGTCACCATGCCTTGCAATTATTGTGGGCATTGCTGGGCATGGTAACTGACAGTTTTTATAGAGACCAGTATAGAACAGTTCTAAGGATCACTGATAGAAGTCCCCTATGGGGAAAAATGGAAAAACAAGAAAGTAAAAAAAAAAAAAGTAAAAAGTAAAACCTAAACATGAAATATAAAATAAAAACACGTACACCACCCTTTCCCCCTATACAAACGGCAATCGGCCCATAAAAGATAAAAACTAAAGTACCGTATTTTTCGGACTATAAAGCGCACATAAAAGCCTATGATTTTCTCAGAAATCGAAAGTGCGCCTTATAGTCCGATGCGCTGTATATATGAATCAATTCTTCACTTGGGTTTTTAGGGGCCGTTCACACGGCTTATTTCGCCGCGGATTGGAGCCGTACTGTGCGCCGGATTTGCGCTGCAGTACGGCTCCAATCCGTCGCAGTAATTACGGTAATCCACAGTTTTCACAGAGAACAGTGGATTCCGTCGCTCCTCCCCGCTCGGCGAATCCGCCGGGCGGGGAGAAAGTGACATGCACATTATCCAGGCGCAATACGCGCCGTGGATAATGCAAGTCTATGGGGCCGGCGGGCAGCGCCGCCGCCGCCCCTGCCCCCGCCCCTTATTCAAGCCGGAATTGCGAGCGCAATCCGGCTCACAATTACGGCTTGAATAAGCTGTGTGAACACGGGCTTAGGCTTTGTTCAGAACGTATTTACAGCTAATTTAGTGACACTTATTTGCAACTGATTTGTAACTGATTTCCGATCGTAAATACGTTCCGAAATCAGTTACAAATCAGTTGCAAATAAGTGTCACTGGCATGTATTTCGCAACGGAATTACAATCCCCATTCTTTACATGGGTGATTCCGACGCGAAATACGGCACAATAAGTGGCAGGACCATTGTAAATCCGACAATATTGCGGCCGCAATCCTCGGCGGCAATACGGCACGGAAATATGGGGAATGGCCTATACGGCCACCATAGTCAGAAGCGTCACTGCGTGTGGTGATAAGTACAGTTCTGTGTGCAGAATATCTGTGTTTCAACATTGTGTGTGCATTCAATACCGTACTGTAAATTTTTTATACCCACTACCCCAAAAATGCCTCCTGTTAAGAGACATGCTTATGATGCTGATTTTAAGCTTAAAGCTGTAAGTCATGCAGTAGAGCATGGAACTAGAGCAGCTGCAAGAGAATTCAACATTAATGAATCTATGGTACGTAAGTGGAGGAAACAAGAAGATGCCCTACGCCAGGTAAAGAAGACCAAACTGAGTTTCCGAGGAAACAAAGCAAGATGGCCTCATTTGGAGAACAAATTAGAACAGTGGGTTATTGAACAGAGAAGCACAGCTAGAAGCGTCTCCACTGTCTCTATTCGACTCAAAAGCCACAGCGTTAGCACGCGATCTGGAGATCAAGGACTTTCAAGGTGGTCCTTCATGGTGCTTTCGTTTCATGAAAAGGCGTAATTTCTCCATCCACACCAGAACTACTGTCTGCCAGCAACTGCCAAAGGATTATGAAGAGAAGCTGGCCATTTTCCTCACCTACTGCAGAGCCAAGATAAATGAAAAGAATATCCAGCCAGAACACATCACTAACATGGATGAGGTCCCCCTCACTTTTGATATCCCCGTACAACGTACTGTTGAGAAAACAGGGACCAGTACGGTATCTATACGTACTACAGGACACGAGAAGTCATCTTTCACTGTAGTTTTCGACTTTCAGGCTAATGGCCAGAAACTACAACCCATGGTCATTTTTAAGAGGAAGACTTTGCCCAAAGAACAGTTTCCAGCTGGTGTCATCATCAAGGCTAAACCAAAGGGCTGGATGGACGAGGAGAAGATGACTGAGTGGCTGAGGGAGGTCTATGTCAAGAGACCGGATGGATTTTTTCACAAATCCCCATCCCTATTGGTCTGTGACTCCATGCGCGCCCATTTGACCGATACTGTCAAAGCCCAAGTGAAGAAAACAAATTCGACGCTTGCTGTCATTCCGGGTGGATTAACCAAAGAGCTCCAGCCGCTAGATATCGGCATTAATTTCTGAAAATGGCAGAATTGGGGGAATCGATATTAACTTGCATTTCCCTAGTCACGTCTACCGTGTTCCTGTGAATAATAAAAACTGAAAATCTGTTGTAAATGCTGTAATGGGTTCAGTTTCTTAGATGAAGTCATTTATGTGGGTATCACATAACATACTAACATACAAGCCCCTCAAAGCCACGTCAGAACTGGACTAGTTACTGAAAAAATTTATATTGCAGATTTTCTTGAAAATGCGACATATAAAAAAATGATGCCAACATACAGTGGACATATGGTAGATGCTAGTTATAAACTATTTTGAGTGCAATAACTATCTTTTTTACACACAGAAATTTTAGATTTTTTTTCTCAAATAATCAAGGATTGTTTGGACCAAAATTTCTTACTAACTTAAAGCACAATGTGTCACGAGAAAACAGTCTCTGAATCACATGGATAGGTAAAAATATCAAAAAGTTATTCTCACATAGTGTCACATGTCAGATTTAAAAAAATGGGGCTCTGTTAGGAAGGCCAAAACTGGCTGCGGGGGTAAGGGGTCAATTACAATGGGGCTGTCAGATTTCCGCCATGGTCATTGAGACGGAAAAAAAAAATAGCACAACTTGCTGCACAATGTTTTCTGTCATTCCCGATGGAACAAGTGACTTAGGTTCCGAATGGACTCTCTTACATATTTGTGAACAAGGGTGGCTGTTTGCATCCATTTTTCCATTCGTTTGACGGATTTTTTATTTTTCCTGTGCAGGTGCAGAGGAATTTCACCCTTTTATAGGGTTAAAAAAAGGATCCATTTTTAACAGATGCAAATGGATATAAAAGTATCCTTTCTTTTTTACAGATTCATTAAGGGTATGTTCACACGGCTGATTCTGACGCAGCTTTCGAAGCGGTTTTCATTGCGTTTCCGCTCCCAAAACAGCATCCAAACCGCCCCCAGTTCATTTTCATTAATTCCTATGTAAAACAGCGTTGCAGTTCACACACAACAAGGTTTTTACGCGCTTCTTTGGAAGCTGTTTTGGCCACTGAAAAAGAAGTGTCATGTCAATTCTTGAAGCGTTTTTAGGATTTTTTTTTTCCGTGTTTTTGTAGGGTTTTTTGGTACGTTTCTTGACTGGCTATTAATTTGTATGGGTGAAAACAGTGTTGAAAACCTTGTCCAAACCCTCGCCAAGAAACGCCTCTAAGACCTCTACTAAAGAAGCGTGTTTCAGGCGAGGTTTTGATGCTGTTTTGGAAGCCGAAAAGCTCAGAAAACCACTTTGAAAACAGTGTCAAAATCAGCCGTGTGAACATACCCTTAAAGGATCTGTCTAATAAACCAGTGTTCCCCAACTCCAGTTCTCAAGGCCCACCAACAGTTCACGTTTTCAGGATCTCCCACAGAATGCACTGACAATAATTATATCACCTGTGCATCATAATTAAATCACCTGTGCAATGCTAAGGAAAGCCAGAAAACATGACCTGTTGGTGGGCCTTAAGGACTGGAGTTGGGGACCCCTGTAATAAACTGATACTTTAACTTCAGTAAGATGTCCTTTGCTTCTGTTCACAATGCATGACCCAATGCTGATGTGAACCAGGCCTTATTTCTTTGTAATGGGAATACTCCGAAATAGCATGCCAGGAATATGTCATACAAAAATAAAATGATGAATTCTAGGTAGTTATGCAATACAGAGAATCTGATGGCAGTGCTGTCTTTTTGTCATTTGCATTGATAAAGTATTTTTGGGTGTGATGTTTTAAAGGACGTTAAGGACTAATGAGTCATTGTAATTCATATGATACTAGGAGTGTCAGCATTATGAGGACACATGACCACACCTTTAGTTAACCTACACAACATCTTCTGAAATTAGTTTAGGTATTCCGCCTTCTTAGACAAGTAAAACTGATGTTGGTTTCAGCTGGTTAATCATATCCTTTAATGACATCATTTCAAAATTGTGACAAGCTGGGATGATCAGAATAAAAATTCTGCTTCGAATTTTGAGAGTTGACTTTGTGTTTGAGTTTTTGACGCTAAGGATATGTCCACATGGCGTAAATTTGGCACGCATTTCGCCTTGTATTTGCTCTTAATACGCGGCGAGATGCGCGCCGCAATTACGGTAATCCGTAGCTCTCATAGAGAACTATGGATTACGCCTCGTCCCCCCGCGCATACAATGCGATCGTATTGTGTGCGCGGGGAGATAAGTGACACTTCAATTACTCGTGACGATTACGTGTCTATGAGGCCCCCCGTGCTTCGGAAGTACGCGCTTCATCAGCGCGACTCCCAAATCACCTGGCGTATTGCAGCATGTACTGTACGCGCCGCAGTTACGACGTGTGAACATACCCTAATATAAAAAAAAGTTGCAATAAGTAGAAGTCCTTAAGAATTCTTAAATTGCTTTAGAGATTGTACATGGTAGTAACATGATACCAATATCATTAGCTAAACTGATTTCAGAATTCTTAACCAAAAGACTTCTACTTATTGGAATTTTTTTTATTTTAGTACAAAAAAACTGAAACACAAAGTCAACACTTAACACAATATTTTTATTCTGATTATCAGAGCTTGCTACAATTTTGTTATAATGACATTAAAAAGATGACATTGTACATGGTATTAACATCAATGTCATCTTTTTAATGACATATCAAAATGATAGCACGCTGTGATCAGAATAAAAATATTGTTTAAAAGTGTTGACTTTGTGTTTCAGTTTTTTTTTTGCACTAAAATAAAAAAAACATTCCAATAAGTAGAAGTCTTTCGGTTGTTAAGAGTTCTGAAATCAGTTTAGGTAATGATGTTGGTATCATGTTAATCATATCCTTTTAATGACATCATTCAAAATTGGAGCATACGGGGATCGTCAGAAGAAAAAGTCTGCTTGAAATTTTGAGTGTTTGGCTTTGTACGCTAATATAAAAAATTCCAGTTAGTAGAAGTTCTTGAGTTGTCAAGAATTTGAAATTTGTTTAGGTATCCTGCCTTTTTAGACTAGTAAAATCGATGTTGTTACCATGTTAATCATACCCTTTTAATAACATCATACCTAAACTGTAGCATGTTGGAATGAGCAGAATAAAAAACGCTGCTTTAAATTTTGAGTGTTGGCTTTTTCCTTTAAGTTTTTTTGCACTATAATAATAATAATGAAAAAACATAAAGGTGTCTGACTCCTGATCACAAAATGCATAGCTAGTTAACTAGAATAAGTAGGCAGAATCGCATTTAAAGGTGTTGTGTCACTACATTGATTCATATAACCTTAGTCCTGTTTTCTTAGTTTCATTTTGAATTCAGGGGCGTGTTTACTGGCTTCTACTAGGCTGCAGTAGATGCCAGGTCTGTAGCTATAGCAACCAGCGCTGCCAGCCTATCCTGAGAGATTGAACAGGTCTGTAGCTATAGTGACCAACGCTGGCAGCCTATCAGGAGAGATTGAACAGGTCTGTAGCTATAGCAACCACTGCTGGCAGCCTATCAGGAGAGATTGAACAGGTCTGTAGCTATCGTGACCTGAGGAGCTGATGCAGACCATACAAGAGGGGATATCTTGGAATAGGTGGGACACTACTAATGGACATATATTGCAAAGTGACTTGTTTTTGAAAAATCTTTAATATAAAAAGCAATCCTTGTAGTGAGACAACCCCTTTAAGCTCTGGTTAAGCTGGGCAACAAATGCTATAGCAGCTGTATGTATTTGGTTATCACACAGTTTTCCCAGAAACTAGAAGTGTCACTAAAAGTGGAAGTGTCATGAACAATGCATAAGGAAATGTCAGACAAGTTGAACTGTCAGAAAATCTATTCAGCGATTATAAGGCTTATGATATCTTCTCAGATTATCAAGCAGCAGTTCCAGATATTGCAGTAGTTGGCTGAGATCACATACATGCCAGTAACACTGTTCCTAAGTTACATTTTTGCCATCTGATTCGTAAGTAGGTGCTGATTTGTGCTCCAGTTTCAATTTTAACATTATTGGCTTAGCCTTTGGGGGTGGACTGGTGTCTAAGCTGCAGTACCAGACACAGCCACATGAATGGGAGCAGCACTTTGCTTTGTACAACATTAAGGGTGCCCTATTATTCTGTCGATCAATATGTGTCCCAGAAACAAACTGTTAAATCAAAAGTAATGAAAAAATAAAAATTAATAAACTTATGCTAAAAAGATTTAACATTTTCTTATAAGGATTGACTGGTTATTCTTAGAATATGGTATCCATATGGGATCATTGGCTGTCTGATCGTAGGCTGCAGTCATTTCTCGTAATCTTTTTGGATTCCCATTAATGGACCTGTACTGATTACTGTATGACTATAAAGTCTAAAGAGCCCCCTGGTTTTCCTTTGACCCTTATACAGGGATCTGGACTTCAGTGGATTTCCAGGTTGCTACTCCTGCTATGACAGTGGATGTCCAGGACTGAGGTGGGGAAGGTGATCCTCTAATCAGCCATAGGTGGGCAGCAGTATGCGGAGAGCAAATCGGTATTGCACACTGACCCTTTATGTCTAAAAGAGCCAGCATGCACCCTATACAGGCATCAGCATTGTGATGGTCAATGTAAAGATCATTCAGTTCCATAGAACGGCTCAGCGGCCACGGACAAGAGCCACGTGGTGGTTCTTGACAAATATTGATGTCTGACTCTAGGGATAAAACCATTTTATTATAAACGTGAAACACCCATTATGGAATATGTTGGTGCAGGATAAATAATGATGCTTACTGTAGAGTTTATAGTAGTAAGATTTCTTTTTTAGGTGTGTTTTCTCAATTTTTCATGATGAATAGTTATTAGTGTTAGATACGTGTTTGAGTACGTCTTTTTCATACAAAATACATATCTAACAATGCTCAGTGTGATTTACATTGATTTCAATGTAAAACACGTATTAGCGGTCAGACGATACGTGTTTTAGATACGTCTTTTGGATGCGTTTAATGGATTCGATCAAAGAATTGACATGTAAATTCTTGATCCATTTTACGCAACAGACACCCTATTTAAAACTACAGGGTACGTTTCTGCTGCACAGAAAACATATCCAAACAAGTACTACACTTGGGGCGTGTCGGGATACGTTTTACACGGCATTTTTCGGATTGAAAAACGTATTGAAAAAAAGGCTTATTCTCTTTACACAACAACTAGTAGATACCATGTCCCAGAATGTTGACTGTAATGGGAAATTCATCCACGTAAGGAGTTTTTGTCCCAGGACAACAACTGCAATCTATATATATATAAACATCAATCCATTACACTGCTAATTGCAGGGCACACTGGAGTGAGTTTGTATGAGATGGCTTCTTCTCCCCCCTCACTTGGTAACGCTCGTATCGCACTGTACAGTGGGTTGCAAAAGTATTTATACCGCTGGAACTGTTCCTCATTTTTAATCGTTACAGCCACAAGCTTACATTTATTTTATGTGATAGAGCAACACAAAGTAACAAGTTTATGAAGTGTAAAGAAAATTATACATGCTTTATCAAATTTTTGCAATTAAAAAACTGAAAAGTGCGGCATGCGTAGATATTCAGCCTGCCTGAGTCAATACTTTGGTGCAATGATGGCTTCTGAGGTATGTCTCTACCATCTTTGAACATCTAGGGTCACATGTATGAAATTTGCCGTTTAAACGCCGAATTTCATGCGTATTACAATGGCATAGAATGCGCCTAATTTATGAACCCGCTCTACTGGGGGTCATAAATTAGGCGCATTCTAGCGCTAACACGACATTTCTGACTCAGGTAAACCACTTTGAAAGTAGTCTATCTGTTACAGCAGTAATGCGCCTAGAATTCCTGTAGTGAAGCTATAAATCTATAGCTTCATACGGTTCTAGTGCAACATCAGGCACATTACAAAGTGCCGCTTGCGCTCTGTAATGCACCTGATACGGGCGTACGGGAGGCATTTCAGTGAAGCGACCGGGGCTGCGCCTGATGTCGGACTGAAAATATGCCAGACATCTGGCGCAGTCCTGTTCATACATGTCCCCCCTAGAGTCTGGAAAATTTGCCTTTTCTTCTTTGCACAATAGCTCTAGCTCAGTCAGATTGGTTGGTGAACATTTGTGAACAGCAAAGATTCAAGATTTTGACTGAGCCGTTTTATCACATGAATATGCTTTGATCTATACCATTTCACTGTAGCTCTGACTGTATGATTAGGGTGGTT
The DNA here is from genome assembly GCA_025379985.1 of Phyllomedusa bahiana. Classification (NCBI taxonomy): domain Eukaryota; kingdom Metazoa; phylum Chordata; class Amphibia; order Anura; family Hylidae; genus Phyllomedusa; species Phyllomedusa bahiana. The sequence continues at coordinate 52,220 of JAODAL010016887.1, forward strand.
GTCCTGCTGAAAGGTGAACCTACGCTTCAATCTCAAGTCATTTTCAGCCTCTAACAGGTTTTCCTCCAGGATTGTCCTGTATTTAGCTTCATCTGTCTTCCCTCAATTCTGACAATCTTCCTAATCCCTGCTGAAACAAAGCCTCCACCCAGCATGATGCTGTCACCACCATGCTTCACGGTGGAGATGGTGTGCTCAGGGTGATTGCAGTGTTGGCTTTCTTCTACATATAGGGGGACATGTATGAAAACTGTCTAGGTCTAAGATTGTCTTTGTTGTCCATAGCAACCAATCAGTGCTCCCTTTTCATTTTTTCAGAGCACTATATGAAATGATAGGGGAGTGCTGATTGGTTGCTATGGACAACAAAGAAAATCTTAGACCTAGACAGTTTTCATACATGAGGCCCATAATGTTTGGCATTTGGGTCTGATCTGACGGGAGCACCTTCTTACACATACTTGCTGTGTCCCCTACGTAGCTTTTTGCAAACAGCAAAAAGGACTTCTTATGGCTTGCATTCAGAAAGGGCTTCTCTTTGCCACTCTTCCACAAAAGCCAGATTTGTGGAGTACATGACTAATAGTTATCCTGTGGGCAGATTCTCCACCTGAGCAGTGGATCTTTGCAGCTCCTCCAGAGTGACCCTCTTGGTTGATTCTCTAATTAGTGCTATCCTTGGCTGGGCTGTCAGTTTAGGTGGAAGGCCATGTTTTGGTAGGTTAGATGTTGTACCACACTACTTCCGTTCATAGATAATGAATTGAACAAGGCACCATGAGATGTTCAGAGCTTGGGCTATTTTATTTAAACTTAACTGCAATACACTTTTCCATATCTTTATCCCTGAGCTGTCTAGTATGTTCCTTGGTTTTCATGATGCTGTTTTTTTCACTAATATTCTTTAACAAATGTTTGAGGCTTTCACTAAAAAGCTGTGATTTTATACTGAAATAAATTACATACAGATGTACCCTCTTTATTAATTAGGTGACTTCTTAAGGTAATTGCTCACACTGGATTTTATTTAGGGGTGTCATGGTACAGGGGAATACATATGCATGCCACACTTTCAGTTTTTTAATTTGCAAAAATTTGAAAAGCACGTATCAATTTCTTTACATTTCACACATCCTTGCTACTTTGTGTTGGTCTATCACATTAGAGTTCAATAAAAATACATTTGTTGCTGTAACTTTTAAAAACGAGTAGAAGTTCAAGGGGTTTGAATACTTTTGCAACCCATTATACATTCCTGTACAGCACTTCGGTGAAAGCTCTGGCTGTGGGAGTAGCAGGAACCTCTCTCCACTACAGTATTAAGTGGGTGACTCAGCATTGTCCTCCTTCAGTCTTCACCACTGGCTGGTAAGTGCGGGCCACAGTGTCCTCTACAATATAAATAATTAGATGTCAACCCCCCTCTATTGGCTCACATATATGAATGCCTTAGCAGGTCATCCCATAACATGTTGTCAGTATTTCAATATACCTATAACATTGTTAGTTTTACACACCAGATCATTTAGTGTTAAAGTCACAAAAGCAATAGAAATTCCGGAGAAATAGTCAACACTCAAATGTGGTGAAAAAGGTAAAAGTTTAACATTTATTTATTCGGTGTCATAAAAGCACCATTAGAGTATAGGCATGGCAGAAGTAGCAATCTTTCAGTCTATTAAACCCTTCTTCAGACTGTGGATGGTGTAGTATCACAAGATGCAGAGCTAGGTTCTGCAGAAGCATTTACGAAAAATGACTTAGGATATATGTGATTTGCTGGAGGCACCATGACATATCTATCCCGGTTCAGCGGAACCTAGCTCTGCATCTCGCAATACTACACCATCCACAGCCTAAAAGAAGGGTTTAATAGATTAAAATGTTGCTACTTCTGCTACACCTATTCTCTACAGCATCAGATTTACAGCGGATTCAGTATTTAGAAACGGCAGAAAAAGCATCTGAACCTAGTGCTGTGTAGACGTCATTAGAAAACTCCTGCTGTAGTCTACGCAATATGGATTTTCTATCGAGCTGCTGGCCGTCCGGCGGAAGATAGAACATATTCTATCTTTTGCTGGATTCCCCTGGGATTCTCGTTGCTTCAATGTATGGTGTCGGAGGGGAGAGGGGGGATCTGAAATCCGACCATGGTTTCTTGTGCAAAAATCACGCCAAAGACTGCGGAGTGGCAAAGTCGGATTTCCGATGGTATTTTAACTTAGCTGTGTAGACATAGCCTAATGGTGCTTATATGACGTGGAATAAATAAATGTTAAATTTTGCTTTTTTTTTAATTTTTTTAAAGCAATGACCAAGCTGGATATTACTCACTATTTTTAATAATTTGTAAACTTTATCAATTTGACAGTATGTCTAAAGTGCATAGAAATAGGTGGAATACTTATCACGACAATGCGTAGTCCATCTTGCATAAGCTTTAAAACAACGGAAGAGAGATAGCTGGAGACTCGGAGCCGACCGCACACCCGTGCGATGTTTCGAAGACTGAGCTTCTTTCTCAAGCACGTGTATTGATGTGAGGTTTGGAAAACTCACGGAGAACAGCAAGGTGGAGACTATTAAATAAATGGAGATATTATAAAAAAGAAAAAAAAAAAAAATTGGGATGTTAGCCACTAGTACAGTCAGGCACCCTTAAATTTTGTTCTTCAAGGTAAGTGCTGTCCTTACCTGTACCCTAATAAAGTACAAAGGGAGAATTGGTATATATTACAGAAAAAATTGCACAATGTTTTAATCCTAATTTTTGGGTCACCATTTCATTTTCATATGGAACCCATATAGTATTTTCTAAATTCCACTTTTATCTTTGTTTGTACAGGCTGAAACTTTACTTGATTATTTACATTACCGTCATTTTTATTTGTGTTCTAGTTTGAGGATTTGCTTAAGGAGACCTTGGAAAAGGATGTTTTGGAGCCCAGAATTGGCAAAAATGTCTATGAAAGGTAAAGTAAAAGATATATGGTCATAATTTACACCCTACACTTTATTATTATTATCCATTATATAATAGCCTTACAAGTAGCTTACTGTATTTTCTGAGTAGTACAGTGAAAATCTGAAACTTTCTGCTCTTCTTGTTCAACTAGCTTGTCAGTACATGCTGCCAGTAACAACATTTAAAGTGGTACAAAAATACGTTTAAGTTACTTTTAAAGACGTTCGATCTGCTTTAGACTTAAAGGGGTTGTCTGATCTCAAAGTTTCATAGGACTCATGAATGAAATAATGCTGCTTTGCTCTGTCACTTCCTGGTCAAACTGTCTGTAATTAGCATATGAGCTCCTTGTATTCAGACTTCTGCTAATTACATAAATCTCATGCTGTCAGGACCAGGGAAGCTTCTGAGTTAAAGTAAACAGTAATAATTACGGTCTTTTGTCTGAAAAATCAGATAACAAACAAGCTCTCACTGTTCAGAGTTCTGTGCTGTTTGACCTGTGTGATGAAGCCACTCCCTGCTATCAGATAGAACAAACAGCAGGGAGGGAGAAGTACACAGGTCCTTCACTTTGGAAACCAGAAAGCCCTCAAAAGGTGATAAAATCACTTGTAGTTCCTCAACAAACAAAAAAATGAACAAAGCAATATATTTGGAAAATGTCTTCATTTAGTGTTCCCTACATGTTGAAAGCTAATCTTTGTAGCAAGACAACCCCCTTTAAGTTATAAAATCTGCATGCAAAAATCTACGCCAGTTAGTGCTGATTTTGTCACAGACTTATTGTGGAGTAAAATCTAAAATAAATCTGTCACAAATTTGTATATGCAGACTGCCGTCAGTGGATCCTGTCGTTATTGTTCATGCACTTATACTTTCCCATGTAGGCAAAAATACTAAGGGCGACATGTCAGAAAAGAGGCGCTGCCACGCCAGTTTTAAGACGCATTAAATGAGTGTATAGTGCACCTGAATGAACCTGTTAAAAATCTGTCATCTGGTATACCTTAATACACAGAAAAATGGGAAAAAATTACTCAAAAAACCAGAAACGTGGCCATACTCACTGCTAGAAAAAGCTGAGATGAGTCTAAACACAGCACAGAGGCAGCACAAACCCCCATACTAGCAGTGAGTATGGCCACGTTTCTGTTTTTTGAGTAATTTTTTCCCATTTTTTCTGTGTATTTTTGTGATTTTAAGGGAGTGTAGGGACCTCCAATAGATGAGAGCCTTGATGGGCTTGGAGGCTTACAATATAGTGGCCATTATGTTAACCAATACCTCATATTTGATATTGTTCCAGTATGTGAAAATAGTTTTTTTTTTTTTTTTCCCTTGCCCAACAGTACTGGGGACTGGATGCAAGTAGAATACCAGCAGCCGCCCCCCCCCATGAATGGAAGGTGTGCGAGCGCTTGCTTACGGTATTTTTGTATCTGTATAGTTTTCCCAACGTATGGTACTGGCGGCTTTTTTTTTCTTTTTTGCATGCTATGTGAATAGATGTCAATTTAAGGTGCAGCTTTCATTCCACCTAGTGGAGAGATTAATGGGTTACCAGCCATCAGCTGCACCTGGGTATATTTTTTCAGCCATTAGGGGTGTATAGTGCTGCACCTGATGACTGTGTTAAGATCTGCATCTGGTATACCTTGCATAGTATAATTGATGCGCCTAATCTAAGCACATAGCAAAATGTAGGCGCATAGCATATCATTGTTAGCATATTTGATTGCCTTCTTTAGATGCATTCAAATGTGTCGTGCCTGGCGTATAATCATATAAGATTTTTTTTGGGACTTGGGAAGCTAAAACAACTTACACTGGTTGTCTGCTTTAGAAAACCCATTTCCGAATTCTGTTAGTGAATCCAAAGCTCATAGAGCATGGTCTCCTGTTTAAGACCTTCATCTATTAGCCTGAATGAAGAGATGAAGAGCAGTTGGACTGAGTGTTTCTTAGGGTATGTTCAAACAATGTGCTGCGGCGCGTACTGTACCCGCAGCAGTACATTGTGTGTTCTGGGAGCTCGTGCTAATCCACGTGTACTCCCGCGGGGGGGAGGGTAGGCGGCGACCCGCCGGCCCCATAGACATGCATTACTCGCAGGGCGTATTCGCCGCAAATAATTGACGTCACTTATCTCCCCACGCGTACAATATGATCGTATTGTACGAGCGGGGAGAGGAGGCGTAATCAACAGTTCTCTATGAGAGCTATGGTTTACTGTAATTATGGGGCGTATTTCCCCGCGTATTAAGCTCAGTACACCGCGAAATCCACGGAGAAATGCGCCCCAAAATAAGCCGTGTGAACATGCCCTTTTACTGGGGGACCAGGCAAATCATTTGATTTCATTTAAAAAAAAAAAACCCTGTAATGCTTCATATACTGTAATGCCGTTACAGGGCAATTGACGTTCCCCCCCAAAGATTAAAGCTGATCTATGAGCGTCCCAGCAGATTTAATTTGTGGGTTAGCCATAGAAAACCCTCAATGGTTCCAACTCATGTGAACATGCCAATATTGTGCATATCCTTATTCTTCCTTATATTTGCAAGAATACTAACATTTTTTTTCTTTGACATGTTGCGCAAAAAGAACTTACACTGGTTTTCTGGTTTGGAAAACCCATTTCTGAATACTCTTATCAGTGAATTCAAAGTTTATAGAGTGTCTTCTCTTGTTCAAGAACTTCATCTATTAGCTTAAAGGGATTGTGTCACTACAAGTATTGCTTTTTGTGTTAAAGATCTTGCAAAAACAAGTCGCACATATTTGTCCATTAACCGCGTCCTACCTATTCCTAGATATCCCCTCTTGTATGATCTGCATCATCTCCTCAGGTCGCTATAGCTACAGACCTGTTTGATCTCACCTCATTGGCTGCAGGCACTGGTCGCTGTAGCTGCAGGCCAGTAGATGCTAGTAAAGCCAGTAAACACTGAATTCAAAAATGAAACTGAGAAAACACTACTAAGGTATGATAAATCACTGTAGTTAGACAACCCCTTTAAGGTAACAGCAGCTTCAGTGAGTGCTTCTCACACTGGGATTCAGACAGATTGATTGATTTCAGTAATGCTTTTTTTCCCCCCCATTCATGGCCTGCAGTAGCGTGACAGGGCAATGAAACACTTGCTAAATTCTTCCATAGATTACAACTGATCTGTTAGGCTATGTTCACACGGCGTAATTGTGGGGCGTACAGTACGGCTGCAATTACGGCGGGTGATTTGGGAGTCACACTGATACTCCTGTACTCCGGCGGCGTGGGGGGGAGGGCCGGAAGCCCGCCGGCCCGTAGACTGTCATTACTCGCGGCGCGTATTTGCGCCAAGTAATTGACATGTCACTTATCTCCCCGCGCATACAATACGATCGTATTGTACGCGGGGAGAGGAGGCGTAATCCATAGTTCTCTATGAGAACTATGGATTATCGTAATTTCGATAATCTCATTCGTATTAGAGCGCAAATATGACGCGAAATGCGCGCCAAAATTAGCCCGTGTGAACATAGCCTTAGAGTTCCATTATTGGGACAACTTGTGGTCAATGTAAGTAAACCATTGTAACTACGAGGGCAGTCTAAACTGAACAACCAGTTAAAGAACATCCTCAACATCTACACTCTTTGGAGGACATGTATGAAAACTGCCTTGGTCTTATACTTTCTTTGTTGCCCATAGCAACCAATCAGAGCTTCCCTTTCGTTTTTACAGAGCACTAAATAAAATGAAAGGGGAGCTTTGATTGGTTGCTATGGGCAACAAAGAAAGTCTTAGACCAAGGCAGTTTTCATATGTGTGGCCCTTTATCTGTGTTCTTCAGGTGCCCAATACCTATTCTGAAAGGAGAGTTGCATGACAATGCACAATCTCTCTCCAGTATAACCTAGCAATAGATATGTAAGCATGCACTCACTCAGCTATTTCTACATTTCCCACAAACTTCACCTCTCGGACAAACATGGGAGACACCTTTCTCGAGATTCTCAGGGGTATCTGTGGTCATATCTAGTTAACCCCTTAAGAACCAGGCAGATTTTTTTGGTCACGTTTGTTTTTCCTCCCTGCCTTCCAAGAGCCGTAACGTTTTTAATTTTTCCATCTGTATAACCATTTAAGACTTGTTTGTGGTGGGACAGAATGACTTGGCTCCACTGACCGTACCATATAATGTATTATTTATAATTTTTTTTTTTTTTTATTTTATAAAGTTTTTTTTTTAATTATACATTTAGTCCCCCTAGGGGCCAGTATGGGGTGCTTGTACACCGTTCTGCATTATGTATATATTGCAGATGGATGTACAACGATGTCCATACTTCCTTGGCGATGCCATGATGTACCGGTACATCACGGTGCGCTAAGGGGTTAAGGATCACAATACATCTTGTATTGGAAGGGCAAAAATAAGCTGGCATCGGTGGCTTACGTGCTTGATAACACAGCAGGACCCTGCTGAAATGGCAAAGATTGGACATACCTCAGTTCTGAGCTTCAATGCCATAGTGAGTAGTAACCATTGCATCTAAGTAGTTTTACAGTGAGGGTGCTCCCTTTATCACCCACTTGGCATCCCCTGATGGATTTACATGGTAGTTGGGGGCTCCTATTAAGGGCTCCTGGATCTGCCTTCTTTGTATGCTTTTTAAGCTGTGCCAGAGGTAGGATCAAGTAGGATGCCTGGGAGTTTTACACCGACAGGTATAATATAATGCACTTTGTAAGTAATGCGGTGGATCATATGAGCAATCAAATAATTGCATGGTTAAAGGGGTTGTCTCACTACATTGATTTATCTCACCTCAGTCCTGTTTTCTGGGTTTCATTTTGAATTCTGGGGCGTGTTTACTGGCTTCCACTAGGCTGCAGTAGAAACCAGGTCTGTAACTATAGCAACCAGTGCTGGCAGCTTATCAGGAGAGAGTAAACAGGTCTGTCGCTATAGCAAACTGAGGAGCTGATTCAGCCCATACAAGAGGGGATATCTAGGAATAGGTAGGACACTGTTTATGGACACATATTGCAAAGTGACTTGTTTTTGCAAGATCTTTAACATAAAAAGCAATCCTTGTAGTGACACAACCCCTTTAAGTTACCTAGTGGGACTAAAAATAATATATATATTTTTTTTTAAGAAAGACAAATAAAAATAAAATTCCAAGTAAGATAAACAAATAGAAATTCCCACTTTCCATAACAGAATTCCTAACGATGTGAAAAGTAAGTTCTATGCACAATTGTTATCACTACAGAGGTAACGAGGTGTCGATCAACTCAATGATAGCGTGACAAAACACCAAGTCCTTGGCTTCCAATTTTAAAGTCTTGGCTTTTATTTTGGGCACCAACAAACAGAAAACAAAACATGTGGCTTTACTTCAGCCAGGAAGAAACAAAAAAGTTTACTCAGTCCATGCCTGATAGCTCACAGTCTCTTGTCCAATAAAGTTTCCAGGGTTCTTCCCCACCAGAAACAGGGGAATGTGACCAAATTGCAGGAGTAACTATGTCTGACTCAGCACAGTCATACGCACTTCTGAATGGGAACCGCACCCAGGAACTACCTTGTAACAGATGTTCCCGTGACCCACGCGTCGGGTTGCAAGCACCCTCGCACCTTTACTTCTCCGGCTGTGAGTGGCGCTCCGACCCGGTACTCAGGTGCACTCACGGCTCCGTTCTGTAATCTCCTCACCGCGCTCCTGTTGCTTGCCGGGCATGCGCACAGCACTGCAGTTAAATTTAAACGACTAGCGCGCCGGTGATTTGCTATCACCGGGCGCTGACCCTATTTAAGTCTTACCCCTTCCTTGATTCCCTGCTGAATCAATAGTGCCCTAGAGCCTTGAGAGAAAGCGCTCCATTGTGTTTACTGTTATTCTGTGTACCATATCATTAGTCTCCGTCCCTCAACAACGAACCTTTGCCGCCTGTCCTGACCTACGAGCTTGCTTCACGATTTTGTACCACGCTACCCCTAACACAAGCATGTCACGTTAGGGGTAGTGATCTGGTAGTGTTCCACTCTGGTGAATACTGGACCTACTTAGACTCCGCTCCCTGGCGTGGCTTATACCACCGCTTGCAGTGGTCCAGTGGGTTCGCATCCCATGCCTGCCTTTATGGTAGGCCCACCGTTACACACCTGACTCTCCAGGCTTACCTAGGTCACACAAACTGAGGTCTGGACCTGGAAACATGGGAGCAGTCTTCCCACCTGACTCTTTGACTGCTCCAGAAAAAAACGACCCAGATCTAGCTGCAATTCAGCCATTCTACTAATACAAACGCATGCCAGTGGTCTGTTGCCGCTGACACCAACAATAAATGATTTTTCACTTTACTGAGGGCAGGCACGTCGGTGACACATACCTACCGTCACGGACAGTTCCTTACGCTTTCTTACACAACTCAAACTATAAAATTATCACATTATTTATCTCTAATAGTGAGCAGTGTAAAAACCAAACAAAAAAAAATTCTGCTAATTTTCTTCCAAAAAAACCGATAATATAAAGTGACCAAAATGTTTTATGTAGCCAAAAATGGTACCAATAAGAACTGAAAGTTGTAGTGCAAAAATAAAGCCTCATACAGATCTGTTGATAGAAAAATAAAAATGTTATAGCTCTTGGATAACTAAATTTTTTATTTAAAAATATTTTTGTTGTGCAAAAGTGAATTTTTAAAAAAACGAAAAAATTTATAATTATGCTATTGCCATAATCGTAATGATTACAGAATTTTTACCATATGGTTAATGAAAGTTGATTATTCATTTATATGTATCTCAAAATGGGGGCATTAAAAAATTGAACTGGTCTCGAAAAACAAGCCCTCACCCTCTGGCTATGCTGACAGAAAAAAAAATTACGCCTTTTGTAATGCGGTGATGAACAAAATGCAAAGAAAAAGCGATGAGTCCTTAAGAGGTTAACAGTTTGAAACCCCTTTTAATATCTTCCTCTTATGGATTGGCGAGTGATTGTATTTATTTTTCTCTTATTTTTGTAGATGTGTTCAGTTAAGAAATTTGGTCCAAAAACACAGAGAGACCCTTAAGGGGTTGAAAAAGGTGAGCAAATATTTTCTGTTTTCATGGCTGTCAATGGGAGAAACACATTAATAAAGTGTTTGCAGTTATGATCCTTCTTAATGGCTAACAAAAATAAAATGTTTCTAATGCCTAATAAAGAAACCTACGTGGTCTTGAAAGTTTGCTGTTTAATGTAATTTCTTTTATTTTTTGGTAGCCAAAAAAAAGGTATAATGATTGTACAATTGTTATTTAGTTTCTCCCACAAAGCCAATAAATTTATTTTAACACAAGATCTTACTTTTTTCTTATAAATAATTGATGTTATTCTGCATTAGAAGCGTCTGCATATGTAATTTTGCAGAAATTATTATGTTGCAGTTCATAACTACAGCTCAATGAGTTTAACAACTTAAACAGTTTGAAGGCTAAATAGACATCTGTTCAGTATGTCCTCAGTTGATCTAGAGGGACTACATAAGGCATACTGTAGTTCAGTTAAGAGTGAAAAAACTTTTTCCTGACCCAGTACTGACAACCAAAAAGATAAATGTTTTCTTGTTAATAAAGCTTGGTCATTATATAAAATAACACTTGATAATATATTTTATATTAATTTACTCTCCAGCCTTAAAGTGCTATTCTATTTATGTATGGCCTAGCCACAGCATATGCCGTAAATGTCAGTTAAATGCGGGTTCCTTCTTTGGGACCCACATCTATTTTACCAAGACAATCATAGGTTTTGCTTGGGACTAACAACTTACTTAATAATGTACTCTCTTCTCCATTAGTACATACATTTACCCGAAAATAAGACCTAGTGCATTTTTTTTTATGCAATTCAGAGTTCGGCTGCTTATGCTAATGTTTGTGATGAAATCACTACAGTATATTAATACATGTTGATGTTTTGTTCAACAATAAATGCGAATTATTGTTCATAGAAAAAAAAAACATCCCCTAAAAATAAGTCTTAGCTCGTCTTTAGGAGCAAAAATTAATATAAGACAGTCTTATTTTCAGGGAAACAGGGTAGTTTGATTGTTATTTCCTCATAAATCTACCACATGATTTCTTCATTTAGTTATCCTTCTCTGTACTATAATCCCACATAGTAATTTTTTAGTGTTGTTGCAAAAGTTTGGGTGGATTTAAGTCCAATCTCCTATTACCTTTGGGATTTAAATGATTATTTAGTGTAAGTTTCTCCATAAAGGAGAGGAAATTTTGACTTACCAGCGCTCCACCCGGCTCGGGAGAGACAGAAGACACAGACATTGAAGTATTCTTTACAAGGTGTCGCAAGGCGTGATCACCAGGATTCCCTTCTTATTAACACCTGCCGTACACTTCTCACACACTAAAACCAATAAAATATTAGAATTGTTAATTAGCTTAATCATACAGACAACGCGTTACTGGCTAATTAGATTCATATTCGGCAAAATTTACTCATTTGGTAATAAATTTCTTTTGCATAAAGCTTATCTTTAAAAAAAAAAAAACATATTGCCCATCTATCTGCTTGCGGTTTCAGAAATACATCAAATCACAAACTCAAACTTGCAAAATAGCTAAATATACTTTACTTTAGGCAACTGAAAATAGACAGTTTTAGGATTTGTTTTCTTTATATCAAAGGCTTTTTGAACCAAATACAAGGAATATAAGCTGGATGTTACTGTTGAGCAAAACTTTCATTCAGTTTAGATGCACCTTTGTTCATTTCTACCATATTTAGTAAGTAGTGACCCTCTTGTAATATCATGCACTTTTAAAAGGGCCTGTTCACCTAATTTTTTTTTTTTATTGCTTTAATAGGGCCCATTCAAAGCACAAAAAAAACTTCTACTCACCTCTCCCCTCATCTCTGTTCCAGTGCCACATACAGCCACATTATTTTTAATAGTATATAGTATTAAATAGTCACTTTCAGTTGTGTTTTTAAAAAAATAAAATGTTTTGTTTTCTCTACTTTTAGACGGATGAACCAGGGCCTGTTGGGAATTATGACCAGAGAAAAGAGGATGAAGAACGGAGATTAGTGCAGTTGTCTAACCAGTTACAGAATCTCGCAAAAACTTTAGCACGTGGAGAAGGAGATATGAAGTAAATGTTATCATGAATACCTTACCACTAGTTTTTTTCCCCTAAAAATTAAATAATTGCTTAAATAATTTCTCATGAGAAATTACAAATTATAACAATTAATGTTATTTTAAATTGTTTACCCATTTTAGTTATTTCTTAATGCTTCTATCTTCATGTCTATTCATTGTTTTTGTGGATTCCCCTGTTCATGACTACATAATATATCATGTCCAGATCCTTCCTATGTCCTGTCATCTTCTGATTTTTGTGGTATACCCAAAATTTACATAGTGGTCCTTCAATATAGAATATTACCTGGTTCTTGGGTGACCATTGTATGTTGAAACTATAACTCTATAAAACTGGCAGTCTGTTCTCAAGCCTCGATATATCGCCCAACATAAGGCAAAATGAAGATTAAAATGAAGCAAATAACAGAGATAAAGCAAGTATAACATCCGAAAAAGCTGCTGGAAGCTGGAAATCACTTTCTAATTTGATGACAGAAGCTTTTTTGGGTCATGCACTTTATATACAATGCACCTATAAAAAAAATTGGGCCATCCTTAACTGGTGTCCAAAGTAGCTGCTCATCCTGGCGCACGTAAAGAGCAGTACAAAGTATGTAATACTGCACTGTATTAGGTGCTACTAGACCGCCAATCACTGCATGCACTTCACTTATACAGATGAGTTAGTTAAAGGGGTTGTCTCACTATAAGGATTGCTTTTTATGATATAGATATTGCAAAAACAAGTCACTTATCAATATATGTCCATTAACAGTGTACTACCTATTCCTAGATATCCCATCTTGTATGGGCTGCATCAGCTCCTTAGGTCGCTATAGCTACAGACCTGTTCGATCTCTTCTAATAGGCTGCCAGCACTGGTCGCTATTGCTACAGACCTGTTGTCCTTAGCAGCTCGTCACTGCACGCCAGTAGTAGCCAGTTGTAGCCAGTAGAAACCAATAAACCCACCCCTGAATTTAAACATGAAAATGAGAAAACAGGTCTGAGGTAAGATGAATCGATGAAGTGAGACAACCCCTTTAAATATTCATGATAATTGGTTCGATTTTTCCAGTCAATCACATGCAGCAGATAAGCAGTTTCTGTGACATTGTATGGTGAGTGCAGTTTCAGGATACAATGTCCCAGAAAAGACCATTTGTATCCTGAAGCCATTGTACAATAACTTTGGGGACCAATGCACAGGCACTAAATGTTAATTCATTAACTGCTATTCAATAGTAGGGAATGCAACTCAAATGCCTACTGCCAAAAGAGAATGGCAGCAAAGAGTTACCAATGCTCTAAGTATTTTGTATTATTGTAGAAAACCATTTTTAGTAAAATATCTTTTATATCATGTAGAGCAACCAACAATCATTTTGTTCACTGGCACCTTTAACATACATGCCAACTCTCCCGTTTTTGGCGGGGGGGTCCCGCTATTTGGGGTCCCCTCCCGCCCTCCCGGGGGAGTTGGCATTCCTCCCGCCGCCTGCAGGCGGCGGGGGTCCTTTAAATTACCGCGGCGCAAGAGTAGCGCTGGTGCGCTACTCTTGCGCCGCGGGACCGCTCCTACAGGCGGGGAAGCGGCCGCAGCAGCCGCTCACCCGCCCGCGGTCTCACTGTGCAGGGAGGTGGCAGGAGGGTTCGCTCCCTGCTCCCTCCTCTCCCTGTATGTACGGCGCCGGTTGTGCGCCGTACATACAGGTCAACGGCGCAGGGGGAAGTGACGCGCGGCTGCAGGGGAGTGACCGCGGCTGCTCTCACTTCCCCCTGCGCCGCTGAAGAGATCGGTCGGAGGCTGGCAGCGCTGCAGGAGCCTGGTAAGGTAAGTGGATTTTATTATTTGATTTTATTAGCTTTAGGGGGCTCTACCTGGCTAACAGAGAGGGCAACTACCTGGCAACAGAGGGGGCACTACCTGGCAACAGAGGGGGCACTACCTGGCAACAGAGGGGACATCTACCTGGCTAACAGATGGGGACATCTACCTGGCTAACAGAGGGGACATCTACCTGGCAACAGAGGGGACATCTACCTGGCTAACAGATGGGGACATCTACCTGGCTAACAGATGGGGACATCTACCTGCTAACAGATGGGGACATCTACCTGGCTAACAGATGGGGCACTACCTGGGTAACAGATGGGGGCACTACCTGGCAAAGAGGGGACATCTACCTGGCAAACAATGGGGCACTACCTGGCAAACAGATGGGGCACTACCTGGCAAACAGATGGGGGCATCTACCTGGCTAACAAAGGGGGAAATACCTGGCTAACAATGGGGGCACCTACCTGGCTAACAAAGGGGGCATCTACCTGGCTACAAATTTGGCTCTACCTGGCTACAGAGGGGCATCTACCGGCCTGTAAGGGCACTACCTGTTATGGAGGGCTACTACCTGGCTATAAGGGCATCTACCTGGCTTTCTTCCAAAGCCGTTATGCAGTTAGGTGAGTGTGGGTGTGGCTTTTTTGAAGGGGCGTGGCATACCAACAAGATGGGCGTGCCCATGCAAATTTTTGCCGCGGCGCGCGAAGCGCGCCGCCCACTGCATTCTCCTGCTTTTTCGTTTTCGAAAATTGGCAACTATGACCTTTAAGCATGTCTAACTACCATTAGTTCCCTAAGACAGCTGTGTCAGTGCGTAGTGACATTTTAAGAGCATTTGAACAATACTAATAGGGCATGCTCATCCCTCAAAGGGGTCAGAATTCAAGTAAGAAGGTGGTAGATGTTAAAATCTGCTTCTGCCTTGTTTATTACCATGTACACAGCATTGAGAGTGCTCTGTTTGTTATATAGATGACTGTCATTCCATATTTGTCCTGATGATTACATGATTGATCATGTAATCCCTGGGATTTAACTTGTGATATCTTTGATTTTCTTTAATTTTCTTGTTATCTGATCTTAGATCACAACACAAGCCATTGAAAAGTTGAGATAATATAACTTTCTGTGTCTTGATATAATGAAGCATTATCTGTCAGATCTAGCGTTGTTACATTTGTAGGTGGTCTACCTGTATAGGACTTTTTTTTTACTAGGAATTTTCTGCCATCCTGGAATTTTATGGCATCTTTATATGGAATTTTATTTGGTAAATAGTAATAAGAAAATTACGAAATTGTAATGTCCCCCAAAAAAGCCTAGCATTCAAGTGCTGCATCAAATCCAAAGGAAGATGGAAATGAATATAATTTTGGCTGTGTAGCTGTAAATAGCAGCAATATATTTCATAATCTTGTAGTATTATTGTTCCTATGACGTGAATACCTTTGTTGTTATATTGTGTTATAGCAATGTTGTCTACTTTTTACTAATAGAGAAACGAGTAATGATGATGAGGATGAAGATGAAAGTGAAGAAGAGGAGGATGAGGAGGAGGAGGAAGAAGAAGATGAGGAGGAGGAAGAAAATGATGAATTAGATGCAACAGCAAAACATTTTATCACTCTTGGAGATTTTCAGGCGCAGCAGAAAGAGGATTTAACATTTCAAGTAAGGATTTGTCATATTTTTGGATACAGTATGAATGCGGATCACTATAGGATATAGCTAAGGCTACATAGAAATTTTTTTTCATGTAAAATGTAAAAAAAAATCTTTACATTTTCTCTTAAACGTCAAATAGAAATAACAGAGATTGTCTTCCTCCTTTTTCATGCATTTTTTTACCTGCTGCCGATCAGTTGTTTTTATCACCTATTGTCTAGAACTGATTACTTTCAATTGTATTGAATAATATTGGATGAAAGATTCAGAGGCAGAGGTTGATATTAAAGGGGTTGTCTCACTATAGACACTGATAGCTCAAGTTTACTCGAATCTACCATTGATGTAAATGGGAGAGTCCCAACCACCTCTCCATTCTATCAATATGCCATCAATGTCTGTGTAGGAATACCCTTTTAACATTCAACTGTGTACATTCTCATGTTTTTCAGTATGTCTTAAAAAACTTTTTTGTCCATATAAACATTTGTTATATATTTTGCTATTTTATGCCTATATTTCTATGTTACCCTTCAAAAATTGAATAAAAATTAAGCGATGGTATAACAAAATCCCATTAAAATCATTTTATTTTCAAATATTTTCTGTGTCCCACATATTGTATATAAATGAACTAAAATACTAAGTGTGAAACAAGCTTTGGGGGGGCGGGGCCTGGACGTGCATGGAGTAGGACGCAGAAGAGAGGAGCTCCGTAGGCAACCCAGCTAAAAACGGCACAAATAAACCCCTTTCTGCCACTTAAATTGGCTGTAAACTAAAGAGGACCTGCTACACAACTACTCAGGCACTCTGAGAAGTTGCTGAAGCCTGCGATATCTGATAATCAGTGCGCTGCTGCACTTGCCGCCGGGGACTGCTTGGCGCGCTGAGGAGGCCTGCTCTTCAAGGGACCTGCAGAGACAAAGAGACGGAGAGCTGCTTACCCGGAAGATACCTGCGGCTGAGGTGTGGTCCTACCGCCGACTCCCGGTTCTCTGTCTCCTCGCCTTCGGTGGCTGCGGCGCTGAGACGGAACGCTACGCCTGAGAGCATCTACACCACGTGGGGAGCCCCCGCCAGGTCCGCTGCTGCCATGAGTGTCCGGAGAGAACAACGCGGCGATGACTAAATATAAGTGACTGCTTACACTTTACTGATGAAACTCCCACCGGGCCTGAACCCAGGACCGGGATATATGATCCCCGCATAGCGCCACAGCTTTCCGTTGCGGTGAGGCTGAGAGAGTCTGCCACGTGGCCGCCGCCATCTTGTAAGCAACGCCATTTTGGGGCCTTGACTGTCTAAGCACATTATTGCTGCGCAAAGCTGCTGAACTGTTTATTGCCTGTTTGGGGCTCATAATACTCGCTCCACTCTCGGTCATATCTGCTCAGGAGGGCAGTGTTATTTCATTCAGTAACTGCTTTCAACACTCTATAGCCATCACTGCTTGCCACTTACTTTTCTACTGTGGGCTGTGACATTCATAACCCCAAGTGCACCTCCTCTCACTCCTATTCTGGGAACAGCTTTAAAACAACTCTTAAGTGAACCTGTGACAGTGCCCTCCAACGCACTTATCCAACTCTATTCTATACCTGGTTGGATTTAGAGAGAGGTGCTTGTTCACTATTATCACCGACCTATAAAGCAATCTTCTTCTTCAAAAAAAAAAAGCATATACCTTGCTACAGCATACGAACAAGGCTCGCAGATCATAGAGACTTTTGCATCTCATGCACCATCTAACGTCTCTCTCTGGGACACTGCTCCTGACTGAGCCATCCTTCCATTAGCCACATTTCAAGAGAGGTACTTTTGGGATAGTGCTGATAATCAGACCAACAACATAGAAGGAAGAAGGGGACTGAAAGAGGGGGTAAAGGAAGAGGGTAAACAACAGAAGGAAGGGGTAACAGAAGGGGGAGAAGAGAAAAGGAAAATGTTTTACTTCTTGATCAACACCTGCTCATTGCCTTTCGTGTGGCCTACATAGTTTTAATCCTGGCTGAAACTCAATATCTAATGGGCGGCACTAACAAAAGAAGAACCAGGACTAAACCAACGAAACTTACCGAATTTTTCCCACAAACCTCATCCCAGCCATCTTCTGCAGAGAGAGGTATCCCCTTCCCAGCGAAGTCCGCGAATTCTCCAAACTCAAACTCATTGAACTCTCATGAAACTATGGAACGAGCTACTTCCACTGAAGCCACCCTCCAACTCTCTTCTCTTTTCGTGAGAACATTCATCTGATTCAAACATAAAATGGCGGGAAATTTAGGTCAGAATTCAGTGTTTAATTGCACAAACTGACCACCTAGAAAAAAAGATGTCGGAATTTCAGTCTCCCCCCAACGCACTCATTGATGCGAACACAGCACTAAAGGATGAAGTCCAAAGGTTGTCTTCCAAAGTCCTTGACCTGGAAGACCGATCTCGGAGAGAAAATATCCGTCTTCGGGGCGTACCAGAGTCTGTTGCCCCAGACCAGCTTTCTACCTTTCTTACCGATTTCATGGCCTTGATTTTGCCAAATGCCTCTCAGATTGATCTCACAGTCGATCGAATTCATAGATTGCCTAAACCAAAACACCTACACCCTCAATCCCAAAGAACGTCACGCTAAAATACACTTTTTCCGCACCAAAGATGATCTGCTTAGGGCTCTTCGAGCACACCCTCCTCTGCCAGGTAAATACAAGGATATCACAATTTTTCCAGACCTCTCAGCGGGAACTATGTTAAAGCGACGAGAGTTCTCTCAATATACCAAAATTCTCAGAGAGCATAGTATTGAATACCACTGGGGTTTCCCTGTCAAGCTAATCATCACAAAATATAACTCTGCCATTGTCTGTCATACCCCTGCAATGGTTAAGGAAATCCTAGTATCCTGGAACCTGCTCCAATCTCCGAACTCTACTCCCACCAAAACGCAATGAGTACGCCCGGAGGCAATTACTCCACCGTGGTCAGAGAAACGTACAAAATCCGCTTTTAAACCATATGACAAGGCCTAAGGCGAAAAATTGGCCTTGCCCATGTTCTCTCAGATCTATGTTCTGTTAAATGCCTGCTTCATGTGTTCCCCCTACCACGGGACTGTTTTCCCCCCAGCTGGTCTTCATTCCCGTCCTATGGGGATGCTGTTTGGTCAAATTATGACTTGTTCATTGTATTGCTGCTGTTAGTTCAAGTTTTTTTTTTTTTTTTTAACTGTTTGCCACGTGTGTCATGATATGCTATTCCATCTGGTTGGTCTCCCTCTCTCCCCGGGGTTTTTTACCCTCATAACCAAACCGGCCCTCAAATTTGTTACTGACAAATACCATGGGGATTAAAATACTGTCCCTTAATGTCAATGGGCTCAACTCGCCCTTTAAGAGGTCGACCCTCTGGAGAGATGTCTGAAGTCCAGGGCAGACTTTGTATGTCTTCAAGAGACCCACTTGAGAGAGCAAGACTCTCATAGATTACATAGAAAATTCCTGACCTATTTTCTTACTACGTTCTCAAAGAAAAAAGCTGGGGTAGCAATCTTCGTTAAGGACTCCATTTCTTTCTCGCTTAAGCAGGTACTTGTGGATAGCAATGGTAGATACATCATACTCCACTGCCCCTAGATAACACGAATTTACGATTGCCACGTCTCTATGCCCCAAATAAAAAGCCAGCTACGTTTTGCTACTAAAAGGGTTTCTGCTAAAGGGTAGTCCTTTTATGACGGCAACTTAATATTGTTCGGGATTTTAATATGGTCATAAATCCTGAGTAACAAGTCAGTAACTCTCCCTCTTCAACCAGGGGTCTACAAGCTTTTTTAAATGTTGAAAACCTCCATGACCCCTGGGGTTATATGCACCCTAACGAAAGAGACTTCTCCTTTTTCTCAGCCCCCTACAATTCTTATTCTAGGATAGATTTTTTCCTTACAAACAAACAGGTTCTACCCAATTTCCACTCAGCCGATATAGGTACCAGAACTTGGGCAACCATGCCCCTATTTCCCTTACTTGATGGACAAAATTTCCCCCCTCATCTACTCTCCCTAAAACTGAATACCTTTCTCTTTAAGTCAACTGCCATTGTTGAGGAAATTCAGTCTTCTTTACGGGAATACTCTGAGATTAATACCTCCTCTGTACCTCTGCCCTCCACCCTTTGGTGTGCCCATAAGGCATGTATTAGAGGAGTAACTATTAAAAATTGCCTCCAGAGAGGAGCGAAAGAAAAGAAAAGATCTCAATGACCATCTAAGCAAATTAAAACTGTAGATGCTCTGGCTAAAAAATCACCTTTCCCCCGCTAAACCCCGAGGAACTCCGCTCTTTAAGACGAAGACTACATTTGCTTATGCTTCACAAGTATTAATCATCTTTGGCGAGGCTAAGATGGAATTTTTATGTGCAGGGTGATCGCCCAGGAAAATTATTGGCGCGTAGGGTCAAACAACTCCAAGCCAAATCTAAGATTACTTTACTTACAATAAATAAATGTAAGGTTACGCACCCGCAGCAGATCGTTGACTCATTCGCCCAATATTACCATTCCCTATGTAACCTTAAGGATGACTCCTCACTTCCACCTGTTACTACTCCACACATTAAATCCTTCCTAGACAGATTGACCTTGCCCCGCGTTTCAGATGAACAATTAGTGAAACTTAACTCTCCTATTACCCTTCAAGAGCTTCAACTTGTGGTTAATCAATCTAAACTTAACAAGTCCTTGATGGACTGAACAATGAATATTATAAACTCTTCAACTTCATCCTTAATCCATATCTTTTAGATACTTTCAATTCCTTTGCTAATGGTAATCTCCCCCCCCGCTGAGATGTTAAAGGCTACGATAGTGACCATCCCCAAACCTGGCAAACCAAAGGACATAATATCAAACTACAGATCTATATCCCTGCTTAATTCGGATATTAAACTATTTTCCAAAATTCTCGCTAATCGAATCAATTTAGTCTTACCATTCTTAATCAACCCGGACCAATTACGTTTTGTTAGAAACAGACAGACTAGAGACGGTATCCGGCGAGTTCTAAATATCTTAGAATTCATAAACTTAGGTACAGTCCCTTCTGCCCATATTTCTCTCGATGGAGAGAAAGCTTTCGACCGCATTAATTGAACATACTTACGAAAGACTCTCCATAAATTTGGACTTACTGGGTCGATATTTACAGCAATTATCTCCCTTTATACCTCCCCCTCGGCTGCTGTTTTTTCTTCCGGCTTTTTGTCAACCCCATTTACCATATCAAACGGTACTAGACAAGGATGCCCACTTTCACCCTTAATCTTTGATTTGTGTATCAAGCCTCTGGCAGAAATGATCAGAATATCACCTATGATATCGGGTATTGATATTGCCCACACTAATCACAAGGCAAGTTTATACGCTGACGATGTGCTCGTCATATGCCAGAAACCAGACACATCTGTTACTGCGTTGCTGGTCATACTTCAGCTTTACTCAGAGGTCTCTCTATACAAATTAAATATCCATAAGTCTACCATATTGACGATTAACTGCCCACTTTCGGTCAGAACTAGGTTATCCCAATATAGCTTTGTATGGGCGGAATCCTATATTGTATATTTAGGCGTTAAAATATTTCCCAGCTTGTCGGACACTATACGGAGTAATTGGGAAGAGTTAGGCTCCACTTTATCGGACGAGATTAGTAAATTTAATCAGGTACCCCTTTCATGGATGGCCAAAATCGGCCTTACTAAGATGCTCCTCCTTCCTAAATTTCTGAACCTGGCAAGGGCTCTCCCTTTTGTGATTCCCACGGCTCTGTTACATAAGCTTCATACCCTTATCTTAAAGTTTATCTGGGGCTCCAAGAAACCGAGATTTAAAAGACAATACCTATATCTTCTAAAGAGACAAGGGGGAATGGCTGTCCCGAACTTATTGACATATAATGTCTCCTCCATTTTAGAACCAATTTTTTATCACTGGAATAACCCTGAACTACATCACTGGTCCACTATAGAAAATTCAATGTTAAAACAAGGTTCAGTCAAAGATCACTTGTTGGCAAGGCTATTTAGGCTTGCCCAACCTACCGCGACACAATACATATTACCTACTACCCAACACCTGTTAATGATGTGGCAGCGACATATCGTGGGTAAAAGCAGAATTTATGTTGACAAAAAATACTGCCCCCTGTCCTTGCTCTATGGCGCCATTCCAAACATAAACCTAGATCTATGGGTCTCTAATGGGATATGGGTGATTGGAGACCTATTCTCTGAGGGAATCTTCAGGTCATTTGCAGATTTGTCGACACAATATTCTCTGCCAAAATTCCCAATTCTATATTTACTTACAAATCAGACATGCATTTACCTCAATGTCTCATCCCCGGTCCATACTGCCTAGATCCCCCCTTCCACCATTTTCTTTTGGGTGACAATTGTTCTATTAAAGGTCTCTCAGCTACTTATTCCACTCTGATGGATGCTGGTTGCGATAACAAACTTGACTATATGATTAAATGGGAAATGGAATTGTCCAGGTCTTTCCCGGTTGATGAGGTGGAAGGCGGCGATCTCAACCTCCAGACACTCCAAATGCATTAATCACTTGGCCCTATCAAGGAAGATACACCTTCGGTGGTACCTCACCCCGAACGGCCCACATTTTTCCAGGGTCCTCTAAGATGTGTTGGAGAAACTGTGGGGTCGCTGGCTCTTTGCCGCATATGTGGTGGTCCTGCCCCATCATTTCCAAGTTATGGTCCGACACAGAAGGGTTAATCCAACAGCTATACTGCCCAGAGTTTAGCCTCACACAGGAACTCGCAATACTAGATATTAGTATATGGGAGATTCCTCCTGCTTATCAAACTGTGATCCAACATATTCTTGTAGCTACCAGATCCACCATAGCCTATCATTGGAAAACGACATCTACTCCGAGTTTCTCAGAGGTTCTGAATAGGATTAACACCCAATATCACAGCGAGACAAGCCTTGCGATTCCCCCACACCTCATCCTGAGACAGAAACAAAAATGGCATGCCTGGACGAACTCTACCTATGCTACCTGTTAAGATTTGCTTGCATCTGGGCCTATATATCTCGCTGGGACATGTCTTTAGTTACGAGGGGATTGGTAGATTCTGGATAAGGTTATATCTGCCTTGATTTGTTACTATTATCTATACGCTGCTATGGATTTGCTTGCCTGATCACACATGGACTGTTATTTGTTATTATTTATTACTTTTCGTCTGTTCTGTTGCTTCATTTTTTATTTTCTTTTTCTTTTTGAATCATTTATTATGTTTGTAAAATTTCAATAAAAATCCAATGTTTAAAAAAAAAAGTGTGAAACAAGCTTTAATGTTATTAATTACATTGACTATTTTTATGTCTTTTTAGAAAGGAGAAGTGCTGCAGATTCTAGACAAAAAACCTGATGGTTGGTGGGTGGCCCAGAACTCTAAGGGAGTTCAGGGTTTAGTACCCAAGACCTACTTGCAGGTGAGTCCCAACTAACATTTGTTGTACCTAATAAATACTTGGTCCCATTGACTGCTAGCTAATTCCCATTTTAGGCTAGGTCTACACGGCGTTGGACAAAAAACTCACTGAAACCAAATCCTAACACCGTTCATAAAACTGAGTTTTTTTTCTGTCCTGCACATGTCAAAATCAGCTCAAAAACTGACCATTTTTTGGCGCGTTTCTCGGGTGTTTTTGGTGCGTTTTTTTTGGGGGGGGGGGGGGGGGGGGGCAGAAATGCACAGCATCAATTGCTGTTGATTTCTGCAAAAAAATGGAAAAAAATGCACCAAAACATGTCCTGCGCTTTACATAGACTGTTTCAAAAAACGACTGGGAACAGAAAAAACACGCTCTGTGGAGACTACAGAACGTCTTTACTATTAGGCTATGTCTACACTGTATCGGACAAAAAACAGCCGAGAGCGTCTGGTTTTATTTCCCGATGCAGGACCATGTTTTTTTGTCACGTTTTGTGCAAAAACCGCGGTCATTTCTCGGTTTTTTTTTTACGTCGCACATACAATTGTATTGTATGGGAAGATGCCAAGAAAAGTAAAATCTAAAACTTTAAGATACCTACATTTGATTATTAGAGAACCTGTCACATAGGTTGTGCCCCCGTGCTGAGGACTGCACAAGCTAGTGACAGACATGCTGCTTCCAGCGCTGTCTCCCTTATTCTGTAAGATGCTGTAGTTTTAGAGCATTATATGCTAAAATCTTATTCATGAGCAGTTGTTAGCCCCGCCCATCAAAGGCTAGCCCCGCCCACTGACAGTTATTCACAGGGTTTTCACCTATTCAAAGTAATAGGTTTATCAGTTGAGGTGGGCGGGGCTAGTCTCAGGTGGGCAGGGTATGAAAAAACTGACTCTTTTTATGACTCTTTTCAGGCTGAAAACTTCAGATTTGAGCATTAAATACTCTAAAACTACAGCATCTTACAGAATAAGGGACACAGCGCTGGAAACAGCAGGTCTATCATTAGCTTGTTCTGTCCTCAGCAAGGGGGGCATAATCTATGTGACAGGTTCTCTTTACCTGTAGACATTTTTGCATTTCATTATATAATCCACAGGTATATAAAGCAGGTGGTGATCCAAGTCCAGTCCCCAGTGAAGAAGAAACTGAAGATGAGGAGGAAGAGTCAGCAGAAGATAACACTGTCAACACAAAGAGGTAATGTAAATGTTGTTTTATTGTGATAATATTTTTCAACCCATCACAATTTAGAATACAGTTGTGTAAGTATAGCTCTAACTCCACCTTTACTCTTAAAGGGATTTTGCCACGATCTAATGTTGACGTGAGATCATCCAAAATGGGTATTTAATCACTTTTCTAAATATATGTGATTAAAAAAAGTGTAGCCTATAAGAGCTGCAGCCTGGCTTAGTCAGCCTTAGTTTCCTGAATGTTTACATTAACTACGACCAGGAGCTGATCTGGCTGCACTTGCCTTTGCACTTCTTATCTGATGGCAGGGCACATGAACCAGCTTTGAAGGGAGGGGAAGAACAAAGCCTGTGTCTGCTGTATAGAGAATCTGCTGGTTGTAATGTAATTATCTGAGTAAACATGCAGACACTCCCAGCTCAGCCCTCCTGCCTCCCCCCTGCAGCAGTTCGTGAATGCTACCTGCTCGGATCTTATTTTTCTAGACAAAAAGGGGGAAAACACAAAACCTGATAAATTTGTCAAAATACATTACCTCTGTGGTTTAGCCAAACAATGTTTGTCAACTACAGAGACAAAATATCAGCCTCGGGAATGTGCAGGGAGTGGTGGATGACATCATGAGGAGGCACTTTTTTTTTTAAACACAAAACACAACCCCCTTTTTTAAAGACTCAAGACCCCATTTACCCGTTAGGTGAGGAAATCACTTCTTGGCAAAACCCCTTTAATAGTCATGATCTAATTCCTTGCTAAATAGTGGTGACCACAGTGCTGCCACTCAGAGGCAGCCACATTACTTCTCAAATGTTCCCATTACAGCGAAAGGTCTTTCCCCTCTTTCTGAAATGTTTTCAGAAAGCCTTAGCTTCTGGAAAGTTAGAAACTCAAGAGCTGTGTGAAGCAAATTACTGGAAATCTAAAGCTCTAAATAGCCATCTGCAGAAGCAGGCTCCATGGTACGACATGGGAAAACATTGATTATTTCTCTACTGTACATAAAATTGTAAGAGCAAAGATTCATTTTAGAAAATTATTTTTAAAGAGAACCTGTCACCTAGTCTATGCCCCCCTTGCTGAGCACAGAAAAAGCTAGTGACAGACCTGCTGCTGTTTTCAGTGTGTGTCCCTTATTCTGTAAGATGCTTAGTTTCAAGATTTAAAGCTCAAATCGCATTTTCAGCCTTAAAAAAGTCATGAGAAAATTCAGTTTTTTTTTCAGTCCCGCCCACCTGTGGAAGCCCGCCCCCCTCATCTGATAACCACTACTTTTGAATAGGTTAAGAGGTGAAATTACGCCGGTGGGCGGGGTGCCTTTGTGGGGGGGGCTAACACCCGCTCAGAATAAGATTTGAGCTTAAATGCTCAAAATCCAGCATCTTTTAGAAAAAGGGGAAAAGCGCTGAAACCCATGTCTGACACCCCTTTTGCGTCCTCAACAAAGGGGGCAAATCTATGTACAGGTTTTCTTTAAAAATGTTAGAAATGCTTTGTTTTTTATTGCATATATTTTATTCAGAAAAATTTTTGGGAAACTCCTACTTGAACCTGTCATAAAATTGCATCTGGGTTTCCTTGCTATTAATTGTTTCGCCTAATCTAGTGCGTAGCAAAAGTAGAGGCAACATATAATTTTCTAGCAATTTATCTCCTCTGTAGGCCATTCAAAATGTTCGTCCTGGGTTTTATTTAAGCTCATTTTTTGGGATTTTTACAGTTCATTTATATAGAAATAGGGCTCAACAGTTTTTTTTTCGCAAAAAATTTTTAAAGGGACATGTCCCCAATGAGCATGTCCCTTTTGTTTTTCTGTATCAGGTATGCACCTCACAGGATTCAAATAATCTGTATAGATAGGCTAGGTTTACACGGCTTAAATGCAGGGTGTAATTCCCCCCCGCTTAGGCCGGTGGAAAGGGGGGGGAGCGGGGAGCACCCTCGCCGCCCATGACTTAAAATTAAGGGCGGCCCGCTGTAATTCCATGTCATTTATCTCCCGCCCGGGGGGATTGCCGGCGGGGAAAGGAGACGAAACCCCATATTCTCTATAAATTGTGGATTCCGAATTTAAGGGCCGAATTCCACCGTAATTCGCGCACTACGCACTAATTCAGACTGAATACTTTTTTTAAGGGGGAAATGGCCAAACGAGCCAGCAGGAAAATCCTGGAGATTTCAGCTCTGAAGCTGAATTGTGAGTATAGCTCTGATTTTAAACTCATTAAAATGCAAAAAGAAAAAGCAAAATTTCTCAATCTTTGAAGATTTTACTACTTAAAATTGTAAAATAATCTTTGGGGGGACTTATAAATTTTAATTTAAGAATTAAAACCCTAACTCAAACCCAAATATGCGTTACAAATGTGCAATCACAAATATATGACAGTTCATCATAAATGTTTAGTCTGACATTTTATTTGGTTGGGGCATTCGTCTGCTTGGGTTTTTTTATTGTAATTTAAAAAAGTAACTTTGTTTTAAAAGGCCCGCGAAGAACGTATCCCAAATACGAACTAAAAAAATCAGAGGGATTATATAGGGGGACTGAGCATTTGTATTGTTATCGTTTTTGACACAACCATAACATTTTCACGAAAATAATTAACAAGGATATTGTTCTTTCATTGAAGATGAGTGCTGCAGAAGCATGGCACGAGTGGCACATCCCTACGGGGGGCCGAATCCCCCTCCAACTTTTAGAAAAGTAAGAAAATTTTAAATTTTCTAAAAATTTTACTACATATAATAATTATTTAAGTATAACTTGGATTTAAAGGGGGTTT
>JAODAL010016888.1:0-79341 GCA_025379985.1 Phyllomedusa bahiana
GTTGAAAACCTTTTTGCATTAAATTTGAAACAGATTTTGTAGCACCAAGGTTGTAGGTCCAAAAAAATACTTTATTACCGTTACTTCAACAGGTGTTTTTTCACTTTTGGTCAGTCAACTTTGTTCTAAGCTATTTTGCAGTTAAATTTGAATACAGAAAATTTTTTATCACCACGGTTGTAGGTCCAAAAAAAATACCTTTTTTTTTCCCTTAATTTTAAAAACGTTTTTTTTTTTCATTTTTGGCGCAGGCCATTTTTGGAAACCCACCGCATTTAAATTTTTAACCCAAAACAACTTTGTAGTCCCCAACGGTGATGAAGGTGCCAAAAAATATTTTTTAAATTACCCATAAATTTTTCAACAGGTGTTTTTTTCACTTTTGGTCAGTCAAGCTTTTTGATAACTACTTGAAAATTTAAAATTGAATACAAAATTTTTTGTAGTCACCACGGGTGAATTAAAGGGGTGCCAAAAAAATCCCTTTTTATTACCCCGTATACATTTCAGAAGTGTTTTTTTCACTTTGGCAGGCCATTTTTGGAAAGAACCTGCCTTTAAATTTAATCCAGAAATTTTGTTTTGATTTTTGGATTTGAAATAGCGTGTTTTTCCTCTTTAATAAAAAATTTTCCAAAAAACTCTTCCTACCTTCTCAAATTTTTATCTTTCTGAACATGGACAAAATTCAGGTGGAAAGCGAGCAAAGAGGGGGAGGACATGAGGTAGAGGTACGAGAAAAGTTCCTTCCAGTGCGGCGACAACACGCAGCCAGGGGATCGTCAGTTGCAGGACCGTCGGGCCTGTCATCGCGGGGGTCAGGGCCCTGTGAATCCAGTAAGAACAGCGTCGCCAATCTGTTTTCAGTGGTTAATGCAACCTGCATCCAGCGTCTACCTCCCGCCTCCCATCACGGCCACAAATGTCTCATCAGCATCATCAGCATCCCCAAAAATGGGAAGCAGCCCAAATGTCAACCCGTGTACCCCCCCACTGGGATACCATTTTCCTAAGACCCTTGAAACAAAATGCGGGTTTGGGGGCAGAAAGGGATTTAAAAGATCAAAGGCCCAAAAAGGATATTTTTCTGCCCGACGCCCAGTTACTGATGCCATCAGAGAGGAAGAAGGAAGCGGGCGGTCGGGCAACGCCTTGCAGTTCCCCTCTTGCTGTAGCCCGCAGCTCGCTCCAGGATGCAAATGTCAGATGACGAAGTCACGCTGTGGTTGATGGATGATGACCACACATTCGGCGGATCCAACGGGTCTTTCATGCAAATTTGGTTGCGAGCGCTTCATCACTGGGACGAGAGGAAGACGATGGGGTAGTGTAAGTACGGGTCCCCCCGCCTCAAAAAGGAGGGGCGGTCGCAGAAGTCCGCTGATATAATTCCGCCAGCCACGGTCAGCGGAAACCTGTGTCTGGTGGACACAGAGGGGTTCCGCCACGTCATGGCCCTTGCCTGCCCCCAATACCAGATCTCGAGCAGGCATTTCATTGCCATGAAAAGCCGTCCCTGCATCTGCCACCACGTGACATCTAAAATTTCAAGCGCGTTGTCTGCATCTGTGTCCGGGAAAAGTCCATCGTGACCACCGACACTGGACTAGTAAGCACGGCCAAGGCCCATATCTCTGTGACACAGAGCTCGCTGGGGTGGATTGTCTCTAGGGTGACGGTGGCTCTCAGGCACGTGCGGCACACTCCTTCAAAACCGCAGGGATGTCTCAGGGCTCTTTCCACCCAAGGTCCTCTGTGGTATCACGTGGCCCAGAGAAAAACCAGGCCGTGTTGAAATTATTCTGTCTTGGAGATCGTCCACACACATGTCCAGGTAGCAGTGGACGGCTCTATCGCAACGAGACCGAGCGCTGCTGGGTGACAAGAGCCTTTGCCAGGGAAGGAAGTTGTGCGATATAACGGGGCAACTCTGCTGGCCTCTCACTTCAAGATCGGTAGCTGGAGCACATCCCTTGCCTGGGATACATGTCATGAACCTTGTCCTCCAGAAATTTATAGAAGAGCTACCCGGGTCTGGACTGCCTGCCGAGGAAGGACTCGAGGTCTGATTTCGCACGTTTCCGCTTGTTCGCTGCAAACCCTGCTGGGTCGTCCCGCCTTCTGCTCAGCTCGGTCCCTCCGCCCCGTCAACCGTCTCATTGTTGACGTGGCAACACGCTGGAATTCCAAACCCTCCACATGCTCCAGCGATGTGTGGCACAGCGCAATGCCATTACCGCAGTAATGAAGTGCACATGGCCTGACCAGCAGCGGTGCTGAACTCTGGGTGTTGTCCCACCGAGAGTGGAGGCAGGTGAAAGAGCTTGCAGACCAATCCTGCCATTTGAAGAAGCCACCAAAATGGGTCAGTGCGCGACGATGCCCCTTGTCAGCATGAGCATTGTGTGATCTTAGTTCTGAAACATCGATGGACACACTGAAACAACAGGTCCCGCCAGCGACGGAGGAGGAGACCGGTCACAGATGTGGACACTGAGCCTTCTCTCTCCGTCGATCCACAAAGCCGACAGTTTCCTCTACCCCTCATTTTATCGGTCTTTCATTAGGCAGTGGTTCAGGGTCCAGGGCTAGTGAATGCGGCAACTCAGCTCTCAGGGTGCATCATCTGAGGCAAGTCATGGCTGTGTTGAAGCTGTGCCGGAGGAAGCGAAGAGTGAGGAGGAGGTATTCATGGACAACCGACATTACCAACTGTCCCTGCCTGGAAAGAGTTTGGCCGCGAATTTGAGGTGGAGGAGGAAGATGAGGAAGATCAAGTTTGCTAGTGCCCCCTCGACCCAGAGCTTTGGCAATCAAGGCTCCACTCTTACCTGAGTGCTTGGATGCTCCATTTTCCTCAACATTGGTCCTCACATTATGGCCATCAAATGAAAAACAGTCACTGATTGGCCACCCTTCTTGATTCCCCGGTACAAAACAAAACTCAGCACTTTCCTCCTTCCACCCACCACCAAATATAGAGTAAAATGCAGAAATGGAGACTTGCTGATTGATCAACTGATGACATCTGGTTGCTCTTCTGCTTCACGTTTCCCAAATGTCAGGGGGCGGTGGAACAACTCAGCGACGTGACAGCAGTAGAGTGCCAAGTAGCCATAGCGCAGCAGCAGCAGGCAAGGTGGCAGAAGCCAAAAGGGTGACCTCTTGGCAATCTTTATTACCACCTCACCAACGCATGCAATGCAGGGCAACACAACCAACCACAGAGACCAGCTTAAGATCATGGTGCAAACGCTATCGCGTCTCAACACCGATGTTTTTGGATGTGTTCCGGACCCAATAGACTTCTGGGTATCCAAAATGACGAATGGCGAACACCGAAAGGCTCGCTCAGCACACCAAATAGAGGTGTATTCCCCAGCCCAGCAGCCAGCTCAAATCTGAGCGGACCCTTCAGCGACAGCTGGAGAGTCAATTAACAGACAAACACATCCGGCTTTTTTCCTTCCACAGATAATGTGGATCAGTTGACTTTCATCAAGATGAATCAGGCAAGAGATCTCTGATGATGTTGTGGCCACCAATTGCCGAGGGTCACACGTAGTTGTGCAGTCTACATCCACATTTCCTCTTCAAACGAAATGGTCCTCTTGAAAACTTTTTTTTAAAATATAATTTCGGTGTTGGTGGGGGGGGGGTGGGCCCCCGGGCAATATTTTTTCCACTTTTTTCTTCCCACAGTTCATTTTGCTGGTTTTGCTTGAGGAGACTGTAAAAGACAGCAAGGTTTCAATGACAAAATACACTGTATTTTTTTTCCCATTTTTACTCACTTTATCAAAAGTAACTAAGAAAGCATAAACCAAGGTTAAAATGAGTACCAAAGAGTCAGATAAAACCAGTCTACACCAACAGTTACCCCAATAAGTCCCCGTCGCAATGATTGCTACACCGAGGCTACAAAATAGGGACACACACACCCTCACAGCAATAAACTCACTATGCATCTTGCCTACCACAAACACCAAAAAACAGAGTTTGTGACCAGAAGTCATGATCTCACCCGCACAACACCATGACTCTGTAGATGTCCCTGCCCATATTCAAAACAGTCCTTAAAACACTCCATGACTGGACCTGGTTTTCCAAAAACCCCTATTTCATTCTCCCACAAAAACACACAAAAAAAAATTTACCATCATTCAAATCCCATCCGCCCATCCACCGCTACGCACAACACCCCTCCCATAATAAAAACACGTAATCCCTACGCAAGAACTACTCTAACCGATTCTGACACTTATACCAAAGAATGGTCACCCGTAAGTACAATTCAAAATCCAAATAATGGTGAGTAGCCATGATTGTGCCCATGATCCCATGCAGAGCAATCACTCCGGACCACAACGCCCCTCCCTCAGAATAAACACCCCTCCTCAAATAAACAAATACCCCCAAACAAACTGCCAAGACCCTCTTCGAGTGCTCAAGTTTCAAGGCTGGTTAAATTTAATGGGGTGCAATAATGGCAGAGACATGCTGCTAAAACAACAGGACCTAAAAATAAACCATTTTTGTTACTAACATTACATTTGTTCTTACAATTGACACAGAGGAAAGAAGGTATAGTCTCAAGGTATGTCTGTAGCAGTACAAAAGACACAGTCCACGGACGGTGTTAAACTGAAAGCCATGGCCAGACCAAAAAGCCACCATCCAATAAAAATTGTGCAATAACTAAACCAAGCAAACCAACCCAGAAAATGCGCGCACCCCAAAAAAACAACCCCCAACACACAGCTAACCAAATCCGAAGTAGGGACACCAACCTAGTAAACAAAACCATTATGAAAAACACGACGTCCAACCCCACCACCCCACCAATCAAGTCCCCTTCCACTTCATACCCTCCCCAACCATACATTCCAATAGCCATGTTCTTACCCTCTTCCTCCCAATCCCCCCCCCTTCATACTTAGACAAGCCTTGCTTCCCATTCTTACATTCTCCCTTCCTCTCCCCCCTACCCTCTCCCGGTCAAACCACCCCCCGCTAATCTACCCATCTCCCCCCTCCATCCCCTGGCCCCTGCTTTCCAACATTTAAAAGATTTTCCCCTTTCTCTTACCCCGCGCCCCTACAAACTCCCTAGAACGCACAATATGACCCGCACCCACCCAGGTTACGGTGAGGGGGCAAGCCGCTATACCTCATTCAATGACTGTGAACTGAGGAAGGCTGGAGGATCTTTATACCTCACAAACTGGGAATCCGCAATGGTGCCGGCCCGGTGTCACATGCTTCAGCACGACTGTTTTCCGTTGCAGGGGTGAAGACAAGGGGGCGACATAAGGGCATATAAGAATCCCCACACCCCCGGTTTTGAAACAAGCGCACTCAATCCATCCTGTGTCCCTCCATGGTGTACACACGCCCAAAACACCCCTCTAATGTACGCCAGTGGGGGGGCTTGTCCGCATGTGCATGGCATCCCCAGGCTGATTAACCACACTCTATCCCGCCTCATCTCCATTGGCAGGACCGGCCCGCCTCCCGGCCTTACCATACCTTTCCCAGTGCCCATGCTAGCAGTGCACCTCACTACTCCTCCGAGGATATTAAAAAGACATTACAGGCCTCTAGTCCTAGGGGACACGTTGAGACTAGCGCCCGTGTCACAACTCCGACGGCCCAACATGAACAGTCCATTTGCCGCATTCCCCGAGCGTCAGTTAACCTAGATTATCGTTAAGTAACATAACCATTGCATATTTGCTAAGACCTTTACGAATTCCCAATGCCATCACTGGCACCACGAATAGCTATTATACTGTTTAGGCAAGGTCACAAACAGGGGTAGACAGCAAGACAAAATTCCTCCTATTTAACTTCCAACATTGGTTTGAAAATATATATTCCACAAAAAGGATGCCCCCAGAAGTTGCATCAAAAGACATTATCATCTAAACCTACTCATACCACCCATTTGCCAGCCCTTCCGGTGCAGTACCCGCCATTATTTCCCAAAATCTGCTAACAATTAAACAATTGGCATGCGACACACGATGGTAACACAACTCTCAAAGGCCGCAGAAATACTTACCCTAAATCTGGGTAGATACTGCGCGTTACCCCTCATCATAAAGAAATCAAAGCCAGCCGGTCTAAAGTACGTCATTCGCCTCATCCCACCAACCATATCAACGTCACTGACGAGCGACAATGTCATCCACAGACATCTGACGCCATATAGCGCGACCATCCACTGGACATTGTGCATCCTGAGCAATAGACACACACTACACAAGAGAAGATGAATCGATGTGTGGTATAGAAAAGGACCATACTGAGTAATTCCTCAACACAGTGACGTGGGAGTATGGACTGCTCATAAGGGAGATGCCCTAAGCCTCACAACACCCCCCCCAACACTTCCCACCGTTCACTACCCCCCACGCACTCCACTCTCAAAACCTTCCCCCCCCCATTTAACTCCCCCATCCTTCTTTTTATTACATAAATACATTACACAGGACCCCACCCAGATTCACACCTTCCACAACCACTCCACCACTCCACCCAACCTCAACATCACACCCCTCCATGACATAATCCCCACCGACACAACTCACCCAGCTATACCCACATACCCGCCTCATAAATAGGCTCCACTATTGTTTCCTCCAAATTTCAGCATATGGAACCCCGCTTAAACTTCTTTTCACCCTATCATGGATTCCCCTATCCAACTGAACTCAATACCAGTCACCCGAACTAATCCCCACCCTCATTATTAATCCGCATTCCCTAACCAAAACAAACAAAAAAAAGTATACCGCTTTCCAAATCCCATATTTTTACCATATAAGTCCTATAAATGGCACTACAAGCAATATTCCGTCATGTACATTTATCCTATGATTCCAAAAGTACCAATATCATCCCACCCCCTAATATTGATAAGAGAGAACGCCCTCCTCCAAAACCCCCCAGCACAATAAAATATACAGACCTAGTTGTCATACATTATATAATGGAGCATGACAGGACGGGTATCAGGTCCCTCACACAAACCATGTACCCGTGGTAGCCAACCCCCTAACCCATTTCTAATTAAAACCCCTCCTTTAAACACCAAAAAAACCAACTCCCTTTGCCTCCCGGTATACACAAATGTGTATTGTCATGCCCTTGATAAACAAAAGCTCAATACACTGGCGGTTACCAGGACAAGGTTATAGACCAAATTCCATATCCAACAAAAATAGGAGGTTCAAATGAGCCCCACCCATTAATATATACAATGCACCACAAATATAAAAACAGATGTGTCAGACTCGAAACCAAAAAATTACCATTCCATATGCCCGTCACCCCCCTCGATACTACACCTAACCCCTTACCCGTAAACACCAACTCCAGTAGTAATCCGCCTCCCATCCAAAGATTTAATACTTGCACAAAAACCTAAGCATGTTGACAAGCCGGAAAGGTGGGTGTCAGCAATCAGGCTTAGCTCGCATGTACGATGGTCACAACAAATGTACCAGTTCAAGTCCCCAGTGCATGGAAACAACGCCACGCAAACAGCCCTGAACATTCCCATAAAAACCAGAATAAGGACCATCCTTAAACCTCTACATCATATTAACCCTCCCTTTCACCTAGCATTTTACATGAGTATTAAATTAACAAAGCCAGTCAATGCAAAAACACCCCAACAATTACATAGCCACCGCATACGCCCGACAGCCATAAATCATAATAGATTCAAAACCAAATAAGACCCTCACCAGTCCAACCCTAGATAAGGTTTATACCTCCAGCCTTGATAAAGTAACCTACGCCTCGCCCAAGACAAAATCAGTGTCAAACGGCGAACCATCTACAAAACGCCACACTTCACACAAGTACAATCACCAATTGCCTTAACGCACGTGACACACCGTCGCTTGGGCCCTCTGACTAAATACCGATCTGTAATCGTGCTCATGCACTCCCAAAACGAGAAGCGGCGCAACAACCCCAACCCACCACCCCCCCGTATCCCACGTCCCCGCCCCTTAAAAAACATATCATTGCATTCAAAACATCTGCAGTCCCTCTCACCGCAAACTTATACCCCTCAGCCAGTCTCCATTTCTGCGATCCACGAACCCACAAAGCTTTCTTCCGCTAAAAGTACGTCCACCCTACGCTCTGCTGGAGTCAACCACCTTAGTCCAAAATTACTTGCCGTCCAAAATCAGCGATCGTGAGAATAAGAGCATGGGAGATGCTGGGTGTTGAGAGGACGACAATGACGTGGGATGTAGTATGGGTTGTGAAATGCTGGAAAAATCACATGACCTCGTTATAAACATATAACAGCCCTTCCTGTCATGATCAGTGTGTGTCTGTATCTCAAAGAGCAGGACGAGTGCCTCGGCTCCTATTCAGTCTCAAAACAGCTCAGCTAAGACTATTCTTTTTGTTCACCCCAGAGATCACTATGGCTATGGTAGCCAGTGACATTAGAACTTAGGTAGAAAAGAGATTAATTAGTAGTTTTTTAGTTACTTAGGCTGAGTAATTTTAAAGAGCATCTAGCGCTGTAGCAGCCGGCGGGGGAGGTGGGGCCGGGTGGGTGCGGGGTGAACCAGACAGACAGGTTGTGCAGGCATGGCAGGCAGTCTTTTGAAAGGATAGTGGATAATTGTGCTGCCCAGGACTCTGCTTTGAACCCACGCCATTGAAAAGGGTACTTATTAACAGTTTTGGGCCAGTTTTTGTGGTGAAACATTAGCTTGTATTTTTGTGCAGTCGTGTACGTTTAAATTAGGATACAGATCTTTTAAGTAACTGCGGGTTTATTAGATAGGTGCAAAACTCACCTTATTATAATCTGTACACGATTATAATAAGTTTTTTTTATCACGTTTGTGGGGGGCGCGCAGCATCAGTGGTTTTGTTACTAACAAGAGACCCCCACTTTGTTTCTTGTCCAAGACATTCACCCCAATAAAGGATACGAACAAGACATTATCTCTAGGTCAGCATCGACTGCAAGGGTCAGACAAATTAAAGGTAGAGCAAAAACACCTATATTAGCCTATCTACCAACTATGACAGCACTTTGCAATATAGGGTGTTTTTTTTACTTTGGTGTAGAAGACCCCATTTAATTGTTCATAGGATCCACAATGCACTTCAAAGTTTGAATACAAGAAGCTACTGTGAGTCACCGCAGGAGTAATTTATAGGTGCAAAAACCACGTTTTTAATATATCCGTACACAATTTAATTACTGTTGTATATCACTTTGGCGCAGTCACATTTTGTTCATAGCGTCCACCTATAGCAACTTAAATTTGAATATAAAGCAATTTTGTAGTCCCGCAGGTGTATATAATAGGTGCCAAAAAACACCTTTTTATTATCCGTATTCATTTTCAATTAGGTGTTTTTTTTTTACTTTAGGTGGTGCGGACGGGTTTTCGTCAAATGTTTTGTTCCAAACAAGGATATCCACCATGCACATTAAAATTTGAATACAACAATTTTGTATTCACCGCAGTGTATTGTATTATAGGTGCAAAAAAACCAGAAACCTTATTATATCGCAGTAATATACATTTTTCAAATAGGTGTTTTTTTTACTTCGGGAAGGGAAATCGTCCCAGTTTTGTTTCATTTTAGAGCCACCCTTGTCACTTAAATTTGAATACCAAGTACAATTCTGTTAGTCACCGCACCGCAGTTTATTTTATAGGTGCAGAAAAACCACCTTTTATTATCCATATACATTTCAAATAGGTGGTTTTTTTTACTTGGTGCCGGAGCCCCAGTTTTTAAGTTTCAAAGATCTCAACCCCTAGTCAAACAAAAATCCCCCCTGCACCAAAACGGACGTCACCTCAGTATACGATAACAAGAACGGTATGCCCCCCCCCACCCCAAAACAACCACGCCCCAAAACCTACCGATAAAATGAACACCTAAATATGGCTCAGACCAGCAAAGTTCAAAAG
Source organism: Phyllomedusa bahiana (assembly GCA_025379985.1). Lineage (NCBI taxonomy): Eukaryota > Metazoa > Chordata > Amphibia > Anura > Hylidae > Phyllomedusa > Phyllomedusa bahiana. The sequence continues at coordinate 9,972 of JAODAL010016888.1, forward strand.
AGCTGCCGACCATTGCCCTTACAAAGTTGAAAACCAGAAATTCAGGAATTCCACCGTGCAGAGGTTATAAAAGTGTAGGATGCTAAAAGACTTTAGACGTTATATTAAACCTAAGACATCCGATTAAGCAAAAATACTGATTTTCACTTTGCGCAGGTCCACAGCTTTTGATTCATCAACCTTTTCACATTGAAATTTGAATACATTCAAATTTGGTAGTCCACACGGCAGGAGTATTAATAGATAGTTACATAACAAACCGACGCCTTTGTTATCCTTATAAATTTAAACTAGCTGGTAGTTTGCGCAACAACGTGGATGTCGGCCCTAAGTTTTTTTTCATATAGCCACGTTTGTAACAACAATTCAAGGCAACTGTTATCTCTTTATATTTGTTTGTCCTTGTCTGCAAAAAACGCAATATACATCCATTAACCGTTGTAACTTCGTGAATATGTATATCTTTGCGCTCTTCCAATATCGTTTGGGATGACAACGAATAGTTGAAATCTCTCAGTTTGTCTCATGATATGCGCACGGTTGTAATGAAATTTTGTAGAATAACTATCAATTCCTATCCTGAACAGGTCAGTTTTGTAAAATCCCTGGGACTGAAGGAAAACACTGATGATTTTGTCTTTAACGGTTCTCTCCACAAGACCGCAATATCAACTGGTAGTCCGCTAGAAACATTAACAGTTATCTAAGATCCTAGTTTGGCTGTAGGGCATTAGAGGTTGATTTAAGAATAGCTGTGATTGCCCGTCTTTTTATAAGTAGACGCAAAAACTCTATCATAACCTTCTTAACTTTTTATCTTTCTGAAGCAAGGATTGCGAGAAATGGCAGGTGGTCAGCTACAAAGGCTAGGAGGTAGGACCTGAGGATATGCAGTTACGAGATAAAGGTGCTCCTTCAAGTTCCGGCGACAACACGTGACGCAAAGTCACCGATCGTCGTTGCAAGGACCGTCAGGCCTGTCATCGCTGGGGTCATTGTGCACCTAGTGATATCTCAGGTAACGGAACACGTCCCATTCTGTTCATTCCAAAGAAATGGTTAATTGCAACACTGCAGTCCACGATCAGTCGCCTTCACACCTTCCTTCGTACCTCCGAAACCGCGCGATGAACAGGTGACGCCAGTCACGGGCCTCGGGGACAATAATGTGCGTCCATTCCGGAAGCTATCCATCCATTGCGGACTCCTACATGGTCACTTTTATATACAGTCAGAATATGCTTGTGAGAAGAAAGCTTCATCACTGGGACGAGTGACGGAAAACGTGGGATAGTGTGCAGCTTACGGTGTGTCCCGCTCTCTCAAAAAAGGGAGAAGGGGCGGACCAGGATCGACATGCAAGTGCCGCAGACGGCGATGATTCCGGCCAGTCCACAATCCAGTCGAAGAACACCCGCAGCCTCACTTATCGCCGTTGGAAATGGACCAGGACCCTCTCAAGCCTCAGCCTGGGCCTTTTTCAAGCAAGCCTCTGAACTGACTCACGCCAGCGATGTGTTTTCATATGCCCGTGCGGTCGGCGCCTTTGCCGAAAACTCAACAGTAGAGGCAGAGAATCTTTAGTGTGATTAAACCAGCAACACACCAACATTGGTCTGAGCAAGCAGGTCGAACATGCAGCGAATCGTCAAGAGTTAAAAATGGACGCAACACTTGTGCCAAGAAAAGGCCACACCGGTGCCCAGGCAACTATACCAACGCACGTCACAGATACCCTGTTTACTCTCGCCTGACCTCCTGCCTCAGGCGGCCACCACCTAGGCATGTCCTCATTTCGCTGCCCATGGTCTCGTCTTAGTCAAGATGCAGGGATCACCCTCCGCTTCAAAACCTCCCACCCCACCGTCGCTCGAGTACCACCAGCAAGAAACCACTAGATTAGACCTCATCTTTAACCCCATTCCTCCTGTCGCACCATTTGAGCACGACGAGCCCGTTACAGGCAGCCAGTCTACAGTAGCAGGCCGAGCCTTCTGTCTTCCAGGTTTGGGAGTCAGAAGAAACACTTTAAAAACCCAAGACCATCGGCCCAAAGCCGAAAAGCCTGAATTTCGTCATTGCCGGAGGCTTATGGCCTTGGAAAATGTTGCCTATTGCCGACATGGGGGTAGAGCACAGATGGGTTCCGCCACAAGCATGGCCCTTGCCCTAGCCTCGACCAATACCAGATGCCGAAGCATTCCGCCATTTCTTTTCTTTGCCAGAAAAAGAAGCCGTCCGCTGCCCTAGGGCCACCACGTGTCCCATCTAAAATTATCAAGCCCGTTTTGTCCTGCATCAGTGTCCGGGGTTGGGTAAAAGACCATACTGACCACCGGTGGGCACATGGACTAGTAAGCACTGGCCAAGGCCGCTATAATCTGCTTCGTGAGACAGCTCACTGGGTGGGCTTGTTGGAAGTCGCTGGTGGGTGACGTGCTCTCTATATCTCAGGCGCTAAGGAGACGGGAGCTCATTTCAAAACCGCAGGGATGGTGCGGGGTTCTTTTCCTCCGCCCCAAGGTCCTCTGGTGGCATCACGGGCCCAGAGAAACCAGGCTGTGTTGAAATTAAACTGTTCTTGTAGACCGTCCACACATACAGGTCAGAGCTGTGGACAGGCACTTCTCGCAACAGACCCAGAGCGCTGGCTGGGTGACACGAACCTTGGTGCCAGGCAAGGTGGTGAGCATAGACGGTTCGAAATCTGCTGGCGCGGCTCCTTAATATCAGGTAGGCTAGTAGCACATCGCCATGCCTGGCACATTACATGTAACTCTTGTCGTCCAAAAAATTATCTAAAGCATTACCCCGTAGTACCCAGGCACGAGAGCCTGAAACTGACGTGAAGGAGACCCTCAGATTCTGAGTTCGTCACGACCGGTTGGCCCTGGCCGATCCGCGAGGGACCCATGCTGATTTGTCGACCCGCCTGGCTGTGTTTTTCAAACTTCAGTTCGGCCATATCCCCCTTCACAACTCCGACTCATCTGTTGATCGATCAGCAAGGTAGGGTAGCAACCAACACTGGAATTCCGACAGATCCCATACCACAAAAATTTCACATTACGGTGACCAGAATGGTTATTCTCCAGCGGATTGTGGCAGGCAGCGCACTTGTAGAAGGCCAATTCACGCATGATACCTACGCAAGTGAACCCGACATGCCTGACAGGACATCGGTGGCGTGACTCGGGTCGGGAGGTTGGTATGATGCCTAACTCTGCGGAAGTTTCTGGGATGCAGGTAGCATTTAGAGGCTCTGCACCATCCACTTGCCAAGTTTTAGGAAGACGCCGACTCAAAAACAAGCATGTTTCAATGTTGACAATGCCCCTAAAACTGTCAGCATCGGAGCATTAGTATGGTGATCCTTATTTCTGGATACCGATCGTGTGGCACACTCTAGATAACAAACATTCAGGTCCCAACTCCCCCAGAGCCAGCACGACAGTGGGGAGGAGGTAGAGCAGGACACAGGATTAGTGGGCATGACACGATCGAGCGTCTGGAGTTCGTCGGATCTGTCCAGATAACCACAAGGCCCGACAGTTTTCCACATTTTTATCGTCGTCTTTCCTTTAGGCAGTTGGTTCGGGTGGTCCAGGTGCTAGTGCATAGAGAGGGCGGTATGCATCAGTCTCTTCCAGGGTGTCAATCATCTTTAGGCAAGTCATGTGCATGATTTTGAAGACTGTGCCTGGATGAAGCGAGGACGGAGGGTGGATCCCTGGACACCGGACTTTCACTGAACCGAAGCGTTCCCACGGTCCCAGGATGAGGAGCCTTAGGAAAGAGGATTTGTCGCGAATTTGAGGTACATGGATGAGTGAATGATCAGTTTGCCTAGTATCCCGTCCCCTCTACTGGGAACCCAGTGAAGGCCTAGGGTAATCAAGAGCTCCATCTCGATCTATAACGGTACAAGATTTACGTGCAGTGTATGCTCCATCTTCGCACTCCAACATGATCTCTCTGCATTAAGGCCATCAAAGTGAACAACAGTTACTGGGGTTGCCAAGCCCACGCCTAGGAAGCCCCCCGTTACAAAACAAAATAAAACTCAGACAACTTTCCTTTCCACCGTCCACCGATGCGCCAATAGAGCTACCCGAGCGCATTGCACGCAATCTCTAGACCATGCGCACGCAGAAAGCACACAGCAGTCGGTAGCAAACTATAACGTATACACTAACCATATGCTATCACGAACATGATTAGCAATGACAGGTGTGAGACAACTTTCAGCGTGTAGCTTACAGCAGTAACGAGTGCCAAGTAGCCTAGCGGGATCATGCCAGCAGGCAAGGTTGGTAGAAGCCTAATCATACGGAGATGACCACTTTGGCAATCTTTTAATTACCTACCAGCTTAAAAAAGTTCACCGGAATGCTAATTAGATGACCTGAATTCAGGTGAACACATTACAACACATCAGTAGACCAGCTTAGAAGTCAGTGAGTGCCATTCGACTATCTGTGCTCCTCAACGACCGATGTTTTTTGGATGTGTTTCCGGACCGGAGGTGGCACCAGATCGACTTCACTGCGTGTATCCAAACTGGATGAAGTGTCCCGTAGCTCGTAAAGTTGCTCTGTCAGGTATACGCGTACGAAGCCAAAGCCATAGAGGTGTTTGGTCCTGCCGGCGGAGCGACAGCCAGCTCATATCATTGATGCGGGTAGTGGGGGGTTGCACCTTGGCCAGACAAAAATTAGGTGAAAGCTTTGGAAGCGAGTATCACATGACCGACAAACCCAACAGACTAATCATCCAGCAGTTCACAGATGAATGTGGATATAGTTTGACTTTCATCAAATGAATAATCAGGCAAGTATCTCGATGAATGTTGTGGTGCCCCAATTAGCCGAGGTCACCTGAGATGAAGACTGCCAGACTACTTCACATTCCTCTACAAACGATTAAATGTTCCATCTGAAAAATTGATTTTTAAAATGATCATGTTCTCTTCGCATTGCAATTTTTAATTCCTCAAGTATCCCAAACAGATCGATTTTGCAAGGTATTTGCCGGTGTGGAGCACGTAAAAGATCACGCAAAGTATCAAGACAAAACCGGAATTTTCCACAGTTCTAGACGTACACATTAACTTTTAGAATTTTTATTTGCATTGTCAATGGTGTTTAGGTGGTGGGTCATGGTTGCAGGGTTAGATACAGGTCTATAAACTATCGGTACCTTTGGAACAGACTAATGGCTTCTAAATGATGGCATTTCACCTCTCACAATTTTTAATAGATAGGCTGAGATAAGTCATATTATAATTTTTTTTCTGGGACATTGTTGCTGTGGAGAGAAAAGCAAAAATGCAATGGACCGGAGTATGCAACAGTAAAATCGTGGCTATTTAAACCGTGGGATTTTCATTTCCTCGAGTACAACTACAATTTTAACAAGGTGGTGTCTTATGGAAGGTCATTATTAATAAATTTTTTTGTTGTGGTCAAATGGTCTTGTGGCTTATTGGAAAAAGCATCATGATAAACTACGAGTCCTATATAAAATAATTGAAATATTCAAAAATGCAAAAGACATTTGTATCATGCCACAACAAATGTGCAAAAGATAAGCTCAAAGGGTCGGTCATGTTGTTAGAATATTTGGGGAGGCATATTTTGCTGTTTGAAAGTTTCATCAGTATACCTACAGTCCCTAATCTAAAATAATGTGTCATTTTAAAGCACATACATTTGTTCTTCCACAATTGTCAAAATAAATCCTCAAAGTTCATGTTTTTGTATGTAATTTTTGAGGGGTCATTATTGGCTGTGAACATGCCGCGTATAAAAGGCGGCTATACATACAGGGTCCCTAATACAATCTAAAAAAAATTGTTTTATATAACAGACAAATTGTACTATTCACAATTTGGTCAAAAAGTGTCTCATATGTTTGTACAGTTGTAAAAGAATTTTTGGGGCATATTTGCCCTGTGAAAATTGCAGCAATAACTTTGTGGTTAGCAACAGTTCCTATTATTCAAAAAATGTGAGATATTAGAAACAGACATTTGTTCTTACACAGAACTGTCAAAAGTATGGTCTCAAAGGGGATCCCCCATGGATATGAATTTTTGGGGGCAATTTTGTGCATGTTGAAATAGCAGCTATACTACAGGCCTAATTCCTAATAAACAAGTGTTTTTTCTTATTGATAAAACTAGAGACATGCGAGTTCCATTGTCAACAAATGACAAAGAATGATAGCATTCAATCGAGAGGTCAATTGTGTTTTTGAATTGTTTTGGGGGCAATTAAGGTCTGATGGGGAAAATATTCAGCAAAATAAAACTCACACACAGGGGATCCTATTGCCTTAAAAAATGGATGTTTTTTTAACAGACATAATGTTCATGACAATCAATTGTCAAAAGTTGGCTCAAGTGTCATGATATTGAATAGTTATTATGGGTTTCAGTTTTGCTGTGAAACATGCAGCATAAAACTGAACTACAGTCCAATTCTAAAAAAAAAGATATAGTATTTTTATAAGACATACATATTGATCTTGCGTCACTTAATTGACAAAAAGAAAGGGGGCTCAAGGTCATGAATAATAATTATGGGGCAATCTTTGGGGCTGTGTAAAAGCAGAGCTATAAACCAACAGGCATACCCTATACTAAAAGAAGGTTGGTATTTGTATGGACATAACCAAATGTTCTTCGGCACAATTGGTCAGAAGAGTGTCTTCATGAGAGTCAGTGTTTAGAAAATTTGGGTGATTTTGGGCTGGTGAAAATGCCGCTGATACTCGACAGTCCTAAATCAAGAAGATGAAATTGTTGGTTACTTTCGTTTCTACCAGACATTTGTTTTCTTCACAATTGTCAAAAAGTGGCTCGAAGGGGGTAATGGTGTTCGCATTGTGGTTTCAAAAACAGGAATAGGTAGTGACACTGTTAATGGACACATATTGGCAAAAGTTACTTTGTATTTGCATAGAATCAGATAAAAATATCTAGCAATTATCTGTAGTGAGACAACCCATGTATAATGACAATTAATAAAAGAGAAACAAAGACTTGGTGGGAATCCATCATATTTTAAAAAATGTTTTTTCTGAGAAATAAACTACTAAAATACATTCAAGAAAAAAAATAGACAGGTACATAAAATACCTCTGGAAATAGATCAAGGGAGGTACAGGCAGACATAAACCGATGTAGGGGTTACCCATTACAGGATATAGTCCAATGAGCCCTGAGGTAACAGTCTAAAATTGGGTTCATAAGAATACCCTTTTTCAGGCACAGAAATAAGTCCAGAGGGTTCAGACAGGGTTTAATGGTTCATAACAGCGGTCCATGACAGGCTAGGCATAGTCAATGACCAGTTCCAATCTATAAATGGGGGAGGTGTACAAATACTCGTCCTTTTTCAGAGCGCTTTTAGTAGATGCTGTGTGTCAGACAGGTTTAAATGGTCCATGACTCTGGTTACAGGACAGATATAGTCAAATAGTCCAGATTCAAGGAAGCTAGAAATGGGGGTTAAAAGACTCCAATTATTATTGTTCCGCACTTTTTTATTAGATCTGGGGTCATGCCGGTTTGGCCTTGCTGTGGCCCAGGAACAGGTATAGGCGAAAGCCCAGGTTTCAAGCCTAAAAATGGTGGTTCAATAGACGTCCTTTTTACTTCCGGCACTTGTTTAATCTGTTGGGTCATGCAGGTTTGGGGCTCGGATGCTGTGGCCCTGGACAGATATAGTCAATGTCCAGATTCAAGGCTAAAATGATGGTTAAAAGACGTCCATTTTCCAGCACTTTTTTAATCTAGGGGGTCAGTTAGGTTTTAAAGGTATGGTGGTCATGCTGCGTTCAGGACAGGGATAGTCATGTCCAGTTCAAGTAAAATGAATGGTTTAAAAAATCATACTGCTTCTGGCACTTTACTTTTTAATTTGTGGGACATGCAGGTTAGAGTTCCATGGGCTGTGGTAACAATACAGGGGATAGTGAATGGTCTGTGACTTGTTTTTCTATGGCTTTTTTTAACCTTAGTGTGTTGCCTAAGCATGTATCACGTATCCATTGACTGTTGTGGATGTGTAATTCAAACTTCTCCAGCCGTTTTGGTGTAATAATGACGGTGTTTGTTCCTCCTCCTATAGTACTTTTTAATGGAGTCATGTGCGTGGGCGAGTAATCTATATATCGACTGTTCTTATATCTGTCTTGAATAATTGCCGATAGATCGACTATCGACCCGATTGACGATAGTCAACGTAATCGCTCAAGTGGCTACTAAACACTAGATCCTCTCCTACCCGTCTATAAACCGATGGAGTGCCTACCATGAACATCAAAACATTCACAAGGTCTTACAGAACCACTGTTGTATCTGACAACACTTAATCTAACAGTCATTGCCTGGAAATTTAACTCCTCTCTTTTCCAGGATCCCAAAATGTCTATAATCTATATCCTTCCTGCAGCTGTTTTCCAGCATCTCAAACTTTAATAATAAAGAAAACAGATATTAAATTCCTCCCTCAACCTAGCACAAGGGTGTTCAGCTTTAATAGATCTATCAAGTCACAGTCAATTGACCAACATACTCACCTAGTACCGATAGGAGTGGGGACACACCATTAGCCTAATGTGTCCACAGGCCCCAAATACAGATGCGCACATATAAAAACTACCGCCCCCTGACAAGAAGCCACAGATGCCTCCCGTTCACTCACTTAAACAAAATAATACCTGAAACCACTGACCAAACGCATTCTTGCATTAAAGCGCTGCAAAATTGCTTTTTGTTCTAATATCTCCCCCCTGGAAAAAATGCAAAACTTGTTTGTGGCCCTTTTTTTAGTAAGTTTGCCCCCCTTAGTAAATCCTTGCTTTGTGCCCGGTGATACTCCCTTCTGCACTCCTTGCCCTCCATTCGCTGGAACCTTCATGGTACCATTGCCCAGTAAATTTAGTTAACTGTTATAAGGGAATAAGAATTTTCCTAACCCCCATGCAGTTTTGACTTAACTTAGTTTCCCCCCCTTAGCAATCTCCTTACTCCATGGGATTCTTTCTCTTATCGATTCCAAAAAACCCTTTCCCCAAGTTTCTCCTGTAAATCCTTATTTTGGAACTTGAATTCTAGCAATAGATCTCCCGTTTTACAACTTCAAAAGAAACCCAAAAAAACCCCCATCTCTTCGTATAGCCAAAAATTTACAATAACCTACTGTCTCCAACCATAATCAAACCATTTTTGCCCCTCACCTTCTGTTTCCCCCCTTTGCATTGTGTTGAAAAATTTACAGGCGGGTTCTTCCTTCTGTATCAGATTATTTAGTGTTATTATCGTATTTGTCCTGGTCTTATATTATGTAACTGAACCCCTTGGCTTGTACAGTGCCTGGAATTAATGGCGCTCCAGGATAAGGAATAATAATTTGCCCTTGTTTAACAATAATTTAAGAAAACATTATAATGGAATATGGTTTTGTTTATCAGTGAAATTCTGGTTGTTTTAGTGCAGTTTTTTACTCCACTGGGAAAACATATTTCTTTAATTAGATTTAAGTACTTAATTCCATGTTTTTATTTCTTTAAAGTTTGTTAAAATTAGAAATTTTTAAATTTTATTGACCAACATTTCCCTTTTTATAAAAATTTTTTAAGTAATTTTTTCCCGTTTGTATGATTGTTTTTTTTTTTTTTGTTGCTTGTTGGTGTATGTGTTTAAAAAAAAAAGAAAAGATAAAAGGGTTTGAATCCTTTATAGCTTTTTTTTTTGGGAAAATGAAATCTCCTCCCAAAGGGAAAGTTTGCCATGTGGGTTTCCCCTCCCAAATTTTTTTTGGGATTTGGAATAAAAGTCATGTTTTGTACAGCATGTTTTTGGATATTTGGAATTTTTCTTGGGATTTCGCAACAAAGTATTCTAAAATTCAGTGTATGAAAAAAAATATTTTTGCTTGCACAACCACACTGTATATGAGCATGAGGGTCATGCTCAAAACATTGTCCTAAAGTTTACATGTAGCAGATTTTTATTGGGGTAGGCTATTGTTATTGGTACGGGGGCTTCTGACCCCAGTTTTCATTTGTTTGAAAAATTTTTTTATTTTTTTTTTGGGGTTTTTTTTTGGGGGAACATCCCTAGGAGTTTCCATTTTTGAAAAATGCAGCCCAGTGCAAACCCTGTGCAATTTTTTGGCCATCCTTGAGCAAAACCCGTTCATGGGGGCTTTACGCTGTGCAGATGTGTGAAACCATGAAAAATTTCGAAGCCCGTACCCCGGATTAAAGGAAAAGGGGGAAAAACCTGAAAATATTCCCAACTTGGAAGCGATTTTATGCCCCTGAGAAATTCACCCCAAGGTGTAGTTTTGGGGAGGGGTTTTCATGGGGGGGCCCAGGAACTTGAGGAAACCCTGGTTTTGGGTAACGTTAAAAAGGGCAGAGTAGAGGAAAAAAATTGTTAGGGGGCTAGTTTAAACTGGAACCCCCCAAACAAATTGGCGAAAAAATTGGGGGAAAGAGGGGGTTGTCGGTCGAAAAAGCATTGGCAGCAAAAACACTCCCCCCTGTTGCCCCAGTAAAAATTGGGGAATGGGGGAGTGGGTCGGGCAAAAACGGGGTACTTATTTGGGGACCCATTATAAGGGGCCCGAACAGGCCCAATCTGCCACAAAGGGAAGGGTTTAAACCCAAAAAGTATGTTTTTTCCCTTGGGGCCCCCGGGGGTTCGCTTTTATCGCGGTTTTCGGGCTGCCCCGTTTTGGGGGGGTGGGGCTGGTGAGAACCGTTTTCATTGGCCCCAAATTGGCACCAATGACGGGATTTAGAGGTGGGTGGGTGTTTTAAAAAAATGATTTTAAGGGCCCTTAGGTAAAAAGCTCAAGGGGCCAAAGGGACCTAAAAATTTAAATTTTTTAAAAAATTTTTAACTGTTCCAGGGCCACACCAGAGAGGAAAGGGGGGAAAAATTGAGGGTGAAAAGTGGCTCAAAAATTGGGGGTGGAAAAAGGGGGTTTTTGGGTTTTTTTTGGAAAAATGGGCTGCTTCTGTTTGGTACAGGCAAAATGTGGGGGCGGGTGCACCAAAGGGTGGGGGGTGCGCTTTTTTTGGGGGGAAAAAAATGGTGGGAAAGGGGGGAAAAAATTTTTAAAAAAGGGGGAGGGGGGGGGGGGGGAAACTAACATTTGCGGCAAGATAGTGAAGTAGAGAGCGGGGAAAATTAGTAATAAATCAGGGGGGGGGTGGAGTGGGGGACAAAGGGTAGAAATTATTTAAAAAAATTTATGGGGAGAAAGGAAAAAAAAAAAAAAAAAAAAAACTGGAAAAATCTCAAAATTTTGGAGGGTGACCAATCCCAGGAGTTGCCCAACAAAATTTAAAAGGGAACTGAAGAAATTAATTGCAGAAAAAAAAATTGGACATAGTGGGTTTAACTGAGAGGGGGCTGGATGAGGTTGGGATTGGGGGGTTTTAATTGCAGGGTTACAGTCTTTTTAAAAAGGGGCCCGAAAAACCCCGGAAAGGGGGGGAAAGGGTTGTTCTATGTAAAATCCTGTCTAAAACCCAAAACTGGGGAAAAGATATGGGGTTAAAAGGTAGTGAACAGGTGGAATATTTATGGGTTAAATATAATGGGGGAAAGTAAAGTAATATAATTGTAATAGGAGTCTGCTATAGGCCCCCCAAATATAAAGAACCATAAAAAGATATGTTTCCTTAGGAAAAATAGATGAAGCATCTAATAAGAATGAGGTTGTTTTTTTGGGGCGACTTTAAATACCGGGCCCATAAACGGGAATCTAAAAACCTTTTAGCTCTCAAAAAGGAAAATTTTTTTGTCTAAAACCCTAAAAATAAATTCCCTTTTCCCCAAAGGGGTGCGGAAACCTACTAGAGGAAAGGCCCTTTTTAAAATTAATTTTGGGAAAAAACAGCCCGGACAGGTAAAAAAGGGTTTCCCAGGTTGGGGGGCCCCCCTGGAAATAGTGCCCATAAAAAAATTAAATTTCCCTTTTACCCTTCAATAGAGCTATTTTGCCCATGGGCTACAAAAACACTGAATTTGGGAAGGTAATTTTACCCTGTTTTAGAGGGGCCCACTAAACGTTTTGGGATGGGAAAAGGGTTTTTTTAAAAAATAACAGAAAAAAAAAAAAGGGGAGATTTTAAAAAATCTTGGGGCCGCATGTGAGAGGTAATACCATATGTAAAAAAATAATTGAAACAAAGGAAAAAAAAAAATGTGGATCAAAAGGATGTAAAGGAGGCAATAAAAAAAAAAATAAAAAAAATTTCAGCTACTAAAAAAAGGGTGCAGTGAAAATAAAGGTTGGGAAAAAATAAAGGGAAAAAATTTAAAAACAGCAAAGCTGGAGGGGAAAAAAGAGTTTTTGCAATAGAAAGTAAAATTAAACCCAAAATATTTTTTAACTATTAAATAGTAAACTTTTAAAAAAAAAATGGTTTGGCCTTTAAAAAATACAGGGGGCGAGGGCTATAGAGGGCGATGAGGAAAAAAAAACAAAAACCCATTAAAAATTTCTTTACGTAATTTTGAGGGAGGTGAGCTTCCTGTTTATGAAAAAAGGGGGAAGTAAATCCCCAACCAAATGTTTCTTGTTAAACCCCGAAAGAAGTGCAGCTCCCCTTTGGAAGATTAAAAAGACAAATCCCCCCGGCCTGACGGGGATACACCCGTTGTCCCAAGGGGGTTTAAATTAAAGTGTTAGTAGGCCCCCCTTTTTAAATTTATGGGGCTTAAATAAAAAAGGGTTTTTCCAAAAGGGTTGATTATAAGCAAATGTTTGGGGCCCAAAATTCAAAAAGGGGTAAAAAAATTTATCCGGAAACTATTTGGCCGGGGAAGCTTAACTTGTTGTGGGTAAAAATGTTTGAAGGTTTTTTTAAGAAATGCTTTTTTTCCGGAGGATTATGAAAATAAAAGTTATAAAAAGCGTTCCGCATGGTTTTATGAAGGGTCGGGGCCTGTGGGGCTAAAACCATCAGCTTCTATGAGGAGGTTAGTTCAGATGGGGGGGGGGTGAGGAAGGGGTGTTTATATATTTGGATTTTTCTAAAAAAAATTTGGGAAATGTTTTCCCTTTAAAAGGGTTTGGGAAGTAAAATTTAGAATTTTTTTTTTTTGGACTGGGGGGGAAAAAAATGTGCAAGTTTGGGGAAAACAAAAATGGCTCCTATAGAAAAAAAAAGGGGGTAATTAACGGTGGGATATTTTAGACTGGATCCCCCGGGTTTTGTGGGGGTTTCCACAGGGTCCGTATTGGGGGCCCCATCCTTTTTAAAATTTTAAAAAATTTATTTTTTACACAGGGATTGAAAAGTAGAATATTTTTTTTGCAGATGTACAACTCTGTAAAAGGGAAACCCACAATGGAGGATAAAGTGTTATTACAAAAAGGGAATTTGGGTAGGTTGGAGGCCTGGGCAGAGAAGGGCAATTTAGGTTTAACCCCTGAAAAAATGGGTTAAAGGACATGGGGAGGAAAAATCCATTACATGTTTTCAAGTTAAATGGAAAAAAAAACTGGGGGGAAAAATGAAAGGAGAAGGGGCTTTTGGGAAACCCAGTGGACAGTAAAATTAACTGTGCACCAATTTCAGGGGAGCACTGCCAAAGTTTTAATAGGACATGGGGTGTATTAAAAAGGGGGATAGATGAAAATGATGGGGGAAAATTATTTCCCCCTTAAAAGTCCCTGGTTAGGGCCCAAAAGGAATTTTGTTAAGTTTTGGGGGACCGTGCACCCGGTAAGACATTGTAGAGCTTGATCAGGGACAAAAAGGGGGGCAAAAAAAAATTTAAATTTAAAGGGGGGGGTGGGGGATGCAAAATCCAAAAAAATTAAACAAAGGGTTTGGGTTATTTAGGGTTTTGAGAAAAGAGGTTCGGGGGGACATAAAAATATGTTTAAAAAATATTAAAGGGTAATATGGATTCGTAAAGATTTATTTATTTCCCGGACTGTATCTTTGAAAAAGGGGGGGGGGGACCTACGTCTTGAGGAAGGAAAGTTTTACATAAAAATAGAAAAGGGGGTTTTTTCCCGGTTTGAACGGTGAGGGGCTGTGGAACTCTTTTCCCAGAGGGAAAATTTTCCCTGATGAATTCACAAACAGAGTTCAAGAAAGGGGTTGGATGCATTTCTGGGGAGTTTATAAAAATTTAAAAGTTATAGGGGATAGGGGTTCCCAAAGGGGCTGGAACATTTCTAGAGTAAAAATAACCCCCGGATTTTTTGGGGACGGGTTTTAAGGGGGGGTTTTAACCAATTTTAATTTCCCCCCCAGGGGGTGGAAAATTTTTACCCCCAATAGACATTTGGGGCCTACCCCTGGGGTTTTTGGCCTTTTTGGGGAAAAATTTAAAATTTAGGCCCCTTTTTTAAAAGGGGGTTTCCTGGGTGGTTTAGTATTTTTCCCCAAACTTGAACTTGGGGAACAGAAACCTTTCCCCAAGGGAAAAATTTACCGGTTTTTTAGTTTACCAGTCCCTTGGGGGGGAAATTTTTTTGATTTTTCCAATAAAGGGAAAACAGGCTTTCGCCCTAAGAAAGGAAAGTTATAAATGCCAACCTTTTTAAAAAACCGGGTTTTTGGGAGAAGAAACCCAACCCCACCCGTGGCAACTTTGATCTGTATACAAGATTAAACCCCAACCAGGGGGTCCCCCTTTTACTGAAAAAATTCTTTCCCAATTTTTTAAACCCGTTTAATAAAGGGTTGTTTTCTTTCTCTGGACATTCAGAGGTGGGTCAAATTTTGGCGTCAACAACTAAAAGCATGGATAACCTGCCTTGTATCAACGGTTCAGGCTGGGGGTTGGGGGTCATGGTGTGGGGAATATTTCTGGCACTCTTTGGGCCCTTGGAACCAATTGGCATCGTTGGAACACCTTGTGGAATTTTATGCCAGAAACATTAGGCAGTTCTGAAGGCAAAAGGGGGTCCAACCCGTTACTAGCATGGTGTACCTAATAAAGTGGCTGGTGAGTGTAACAAGTTATAGTGACCGGGATTCTAGAGGGGGGTCGTTGATCCAGGGATTTATTCCGATTGCCAGATTGGAGTCAGGAAGGAATTTTTTCCCTTACATGAGATCAATTGGTTTCTACCTCATGGGGGTTTTTGCCTTCCTCTGGAGCAACACTTTAACACTTTAGCAACACTTTAATAAATGGGCTGAACTGGATGGACGTATGTCTTTTTTCGGCCTGACAAACTATGTAACTATGTAACAGAACTTACACCAAGGAAATTGACCTGCTTGTTTTATAGTTGACTTTTTCAGTCATTAAGGTTATTGTTATTGTCATTCTCACAATAAAGGCCATATTTACAGTCTATGCCGCCCTAAGCATTGAAGTTATATATGCTCAACTTTAGTAAATTTGGCTGGGTTTATAGCTGCTATGAAGACTAACACTGCCACCCAGTGCTGTTCCCGACTTCCCTGCACTCTGTATACAAGAAAAACAACTAGAAGGAGTCACCAAGCCTACTGACTTCTCCAATTGTAATACAGTTTAATAAGTGCTTAGTCTGCGGCAGTGCCCTACCCCTAGCAAGTCACCCTGCATTAACATGCTGCAAAAAAGAGCAGCCACTATAAAACTTTTATTCAATAAAAAGTGTTTCCCATGAAAGTGCTGCCCCCTTTATTGTGCACCCTCGGGTGCTTAACCCCTTCCTGACATTGGACGTACTGGTACGTCCTAGCGGGAAGTACGTTCCCGCAAATGGACATACCGGTACGTCCTGTACATCATGCGGACTCATGAGTATGGCACACACGATCGCGACATGGGACCAGTGGTGATTAACCCTTAGCTGTTGCAATCTATCACGATCGCCACAGCTAAGCCACAAACAGAAGGGAGCTTCTTCTGTCTGCTGTTGGAGCATCAGCAGCAATCACCACTGCTGGTCTCCTACCTGACAGTCCGAGGAGTGAAAAAACACTTCCCAAGCTGTCTGTGATGTCACCATGCCCCGCAATGCATTGTGGGCATTGCCGGGCATGGTGAGTGAGTTGCCATAGAGACCAGTACAGAGTGTTTCTTCTCTGCACTATTCTCTGTTGTATTAGTGATCTGAAAATCACAGATACAAATTCCGTATGGGAAAAAGTGAAAAACAAACCTAAAAAATAAAAACATATACACCGCCCTTTTTCCCTTTACAAACACCAATCACCCCAAAAAAGATCAAAAATAAAGTACACATATTCGGTATCGCTGCATGCTTAGTGACCTACCATATAAATCTGTCGTGTTAATTAACCTGCATGGTGAACGTCATAAAAAAAACAATCATAGAATTGCAATTTTTCTTCACCCCACAGCACATAAAATAGAATTAAAAGTGATCAAAAAATCATATAACGGTGTACCAATTAAAATGTCAGTTCATCCCGAAAAACAAAAGCCCTTACATAACTCTGTATACAGAAAAATAAAAAAGTTATGGCTATCAGAAGATTGTGATGCATTAATATTGTTTTACACAATAAAAACACTTTTTTTTTAAAGCACTTCAACATAAAAAGACTAGATAAACTGGGTATCGCTGTAATTACATCGACCCACAGAGCAAAACTAACTTGTCACGTAAACTGCACGATGAGTGCTGTTAAAAATAAAAAAACACTAGGATTGCTGTATTTTCTTCACTTTGCCTTCCAAAAAATGGACTTAAAAGTGATCTAACAGCCTTGTCCCCTCAAAAATTATATCATAAAACATCAACTCATCCCACAAAAAACAAACCCCTACACAACTCTGTACACAGAAAAATAGAAAACTTATGGCTCTCGTACTATGGCGAGAAACGTGTTTTCCTTTTTGAATAAAAGTGTTTTTATTGTGTAAAAGCAGTACAAAATAAAAAAAATACAAATTGGGTATCGCTGTAATCGTATCAACTTGCTAAGTAAAGCTAGGATGTCATTTATACCGCACGGTGACCGCTATAAAAAAATAAAAATCATTATCAGGATTGCTGTATTTTGTTCAAATACACCTTAATAAAAAGTGATCAAAGCATCATATAAACTCCATAATGGTACCAATGAAAACAACTCATTACGCAAAAAACAAGGCCATAATCAGCTCCGTATAAAAAAAATAAAAAGTTATGACTGACAGAATAGGACAACATAAAAACACAATTTTTTATAAATGCATTTCTATTGTGTAAAAGTAATAAAACATAAAAAACGATAAAAAATGTTTATCATTGCAACTGTACCAACCCGCATAATTAAGTTATCCTGTCATGTACACTGCATGTTGAAGAGTGTAAAATTGAAAGCCAAAAAACAGTGGCAAAACTGCGTTTTTTTCCCCTCATTTTCATGACCCAATACTAAAAAAACTATGGAACACCTGTGTGCTCACAATGCACAATACACCCCTAGTTGAGATCCATGAAGGCTGTTGAATCCAAAATTGGGCAACTTCTGGAAGGTTTCACCTGTTCTGGTACTTTGGAGGCTTTGTAAATGCGACAAGGCACCTACCAAAATCTGAGTTCCAAAAGCCAAATAGCACTCCCTCCCTTGTACGCCCTGCCATGCTCCCAAACAGCAGTTTACACCCATATATAGGGTACTGCTGAACTTGGAAGAAATTGTGTAACAAAGTTTGGTTGCTTTTTTTCCAGCATTCCTTGTAAAAATTAAACATTTTCAGCAAAAATTGCAGATTTTTTGAAAAAAATAAACTTTTTTTCTTTTCACAGCCTAACGCTAAAAAAATTTGGGAAACACCTGTGGGATCAATATACTCACTACACCCCTTGATATATTCCTTCAGGGTTATAGTTTCCAATATGGGGTCTTTTGAGAGGTGTTTATTACGTTTTAGGACCTTAGAATGTCCTCAAACCTGTAGTGGCACCTAAATAAAATTGTATCAAAAATGAGATCCCAGAGTCTTGTAGGTGCTCCTCCTACACTGAGGTTTGTAATTGAGTCAAATAGCACACTAGGGCCACATATGGGATAGCTCTAAAAATGCATTAACCTAGTCACATCTAACGTGTTCTTGTGGATAATGGATAAAAACTGAAAATTTGCAAAAAATTTGAAATTTTTAAATTTCACCTCCAGTTTGCTTTAATTCCTATGAAACACCTAATGGGTTAATAAACTTCCTTAATGCTGGTTTGAACACTTTAAGGGGTGTAGTTTCTTACATGAAGTCATTTATGGGGGTATCTAACATACAGGTCCCTCAAAACCACGTCAGAACGGGACTGGTCCCTAAAAGAATGTATATTGCAAATTTTCTTGAAAATGTGAAAGATTACTACTAAATTTCTAAGCCCTCTAATGTCATAAACAAATTCACAAATAAACAAGGATTTTTTTTTACCAGTATGTATTACTAACTTAAAGCACAATATGTCTCGAGAAAACAGTCTCTGAATCATATGGATAGGTAAAAGTGTCAAAAAAACTATTTTCACAGGTCAGAATTCAAAATTGGGGCTCTGTCAGAAAGGACAAAACTGGCTGCGGCGGTAATGGCTTAATGGCAAATACGGCCCTGCTCACCACAAGGAATGTCATGATGGCAGAGCGTTAGATAATGTCACACTTTTGTTCAAAAGGCTTTTAATTAAAGTGAACTTCCACATTTGGACCTACTATAACATTTATATTATGAAACGGTAACATGATCTTCCCCCTTATGTTTTTTATTCAGTTATGTAGTGCTGACATGTACTGCAGCAATGTACAATGACTGTCGTCACTCACAGTCTCTGTCTCCTTTAGGGTTCATAATAAATTTGCTAATAAGGGTGCTTTCACACTGTGCGTTTTTGATGCTTTTTTTAATGTGTTTTTGTGCAGGAAGGCACAGAAATTAATGCTGTACTTTGCTGCACAAAAAAATGGCAAAAATCATGTCAAAAATCGCGATTTTACCGCGATCTTTGTCATGATTTTCACTGTGATTTTTGTGCAGCAATGTACCAAAAACGCACCCTAAACCTTAGTCAACAATCTAAGTGTGGTTTTGGTGCTTTTTTTTTTTACTTGCCGTACTGCACTGCAATTAAACTACAACATTATTACTGACCAGCTTCTTTATCTGAATTGTTTGGAAAGGTGTTACAAGTCTGTAATCAATTATTGTGTTTTAAAGTCTTGTGGATTATGAACACAATGATTTGTAACTGACTTATAAAGGTGCTTTCACACAGTGCGATTTTTACCGCGATTGTTGTGCAGCAATGTACAGCATTACTTTCCTGCACAAAAAACGCATTAAAAAAAACGCACCAAAAACGCACTGTGTGAAAGCACCCTAAGGCTATGTTAACGGCAATAATTCAGACCCCGCAATTATGCCATTGTCTCCGGGAGCGGGGCTGGGGAAAACCCGGGGGCTGGGAACCGGCAGCCCGCTGGCCCCTAACATTCATTATTCACGGTGCGTATATGCCATGAATAATTGACATGTCACTTATACGCACAATCGCGAGCGGGGAGAGGAGACGTAATCCATAGTTCTCTATGAAAACTGTGGATTACCGTAATTATTGGGACGTATCTCGCCCCATATTTAGCGCAGTACGACGTGAAATAAGGGGCGAGATACGTCCCAATAATTGGCGTGTGAACATAGCCTAACACCTTTCCTAACAATTTAAATAATTGAAAGAAGTTTGCGGATAATAAAGGCAGCTTAATCGCAGTGCAGTCCTGCAAATTTCAAAAATTCACCAAAACTGTACCATGTGAAAGCATCCTAAGGCTTTATGCACACTGCGTTTTTTTTAATGGATCCGTTCTGAAATAGGTAAAAACGGATGTGTTAACGTGTTCATTGACTCATATAGGTAGACGGAGGTGCAACATGCATTGCATAGTGTCTGTTTTTACACTTTATGTCAAATATACGTTTAAATTTAACAGATGGGAGATGCAGGCTGCTGTACTTTTTCAAGTTGAAAAAAGTATATGTTACAGTATACTGTTTTTTACAGTGTATGTCAATGAAAACGTATCCTAGTGTTTGTGCCAATGTTGTAAACGTATGCGTTTTTATCAATAAATTTGCAGGGAAATACAGGTGACAACAAATATAAAATCTATATAAAAAAAAGAAAAAAAAAACGGATGTCAAACTTCTGCTCCAAACGCTTGGCATATGTTTTACATAGACGTTATAAGTTACACGATTTGACATATTGTCAAACGCTGTGTGTACAAAATCAAACAGTACAAATACTTTTTGGGAGAACATATTGTGCAATTTGTGAAAAGAAAAGATGAAAATCAAATACCCAACTACTCCCAAAGTTACCATCATAAGAACCGAGGTGGAAACCTGAAATCGGTCAGTGAAGTAGCACATTTTGATAGCTCTCTTTTTCTCCCCACCCAAAATCTGTCTGCTAACCAGATATTACTCTTGTTAAACATAGTGGAATACCTATTTTTAGATTTTCAATAAGCAAATACTTTAAAAAAACGTGTGGCAAACCCCCTCCCCTTTTTCACAGGTCAAAATAACACAAAGCTACAAGCTAATAATATGGGGGTGAAAAAGTTAATGAATATTGTTCCCCGCTTCCCTAAAAATACCAGTCCAAAACAGTCCCTGAAGCAGACCATCACTTAAGTTTTAAAGGTAACCTTGCTCTTCTCTATACTCCTGTTGTGCTGGGTCCTAGGGTAATAGTGTGAGGGAGTCAGTTTCAACGCTGGGGTGACCAAAAAAACACCTTAGACAAACACCAAGCAATAGTGCTAGAAGTGGAGAGGCAGACACCTCAGTTACTACAACTGGAATAAAATGGTTAAAAAAAAAACAGACAGCAACCACATTAGTGTAAATATACACTTTCTGACCACAACCCTTGTTGACCATTACAAAC
Organism: Phyllomedusa bahiana; assembly: GCA_025379985.1. Classification (NCBI taxonomy): domain Eukaryota; kingdom Metazoa; phylum Chordata; class Amphibia; order Anura; family Hylidae; genus Phyllomedusa; species Phyllomedusa bahiana. The sequence continues at coordinate 30,869 of JAODAL010016888.1, forward strand.
CTGTAAAAATACTGACATACTAACCAGCAGCTATCTAATAGCTATCAAAAGCTTTCTCTCCTTTATTTTTTATTTATATATAAATTTTTTTTATAACATAGGGGAAAATAGTGAAATTAAAAAAGCCTATTTTCCAGTTTACTTTCTTTTAAATATCAAAAAGTGAAGCTAAAAAAAATTTGGTAATTTTCTCACTTACTGTTATGGATTTTTCATGTAGGTGATCGTTTTTGGGTCATTGTGGGTGGGGCTTAAGGTTGTGGTTTTGGCTGTGTTTTATGTTCTTTTTTTTTTCTACTTTGTTTTGTATTTATTTTACGAAGTGTGCATCCCCATTAGGTCTGAAAAAGACCTGAGGGAGGAATTTTTACATACTTTTTCTATTTTTTTTTGGTGATTTTCTTTATTACTCGGGCTGATAGATTATCCCAATTACTGGGGAAATATAGCCACTACCACTGACTCCAAGGCCAATTTGGGTCTGCAGCTTCTGCGTTACCCTGGAGATGGTAGCAAGGAGCTTGAACGCTTCCTCCTGAGCTGTATAATTGGCACTGACTAAGAGCAATATAGAAACTAGTGGATCCAGCACCAAAGACTATTGAAATCACAGCATTTACTTCATCTATAAATATAGGGTTTCCATTACATGTTTATACACAAAAACAACAGACACTCTAAAGGCATGTTCACACGGTTTAAAATGGGCCGTATTTCGGTCCGTAATTACGCGCCGGAGTGCGCCAATTACGGCCCGAAAACGGCCCATTCATTACTGTAATTCACAGTTCTCATAGAGAACTATGGATTACGTTCTCCTCTCCCTGCCCGGCGAAGCCGCCGGCGGGAGATAATTGACATGTCACTTTCTAGCGGCGTATACGCGCCGCTAAGCAGTTGATTGTCTATGGCCGGCGAAGTGCCGGCCCCCCGCTCACGTCCCACGCTTCCCCGACCAACGACCCCCGCCACACTCGCGTAATTACAAATACACCGTGTGAACATAGCCTTAGGGTGCTTTCATACAGTTCGTTTTTGATGCGTTTTTTGTGCAGGAAGGCACAGCATTAATTGCTGTGCCTTCCTGCACAAAAATGCATTAAAAACGCATCAAAAACGCACCACAAACACACTGTGTGAAAGCACCCTTAATCGTTGTTGTAGTTAGAATGCATTTAAAACATATATGCACCAATGCACGGTTAGGTTGGGGTCACATGACCATAAGACTAACACAACAATCATTAAATAAATATGCTCAGAATGTACTGGTCTATTACCTAATGCATATTATATATTCATATCCATAACTTGGAAACTTTAAATAATAATATGTATATCTGGCAGCAAAAATCTGTATGTTTTGTAAATAAAATCATAAAAAACTGTGTACATTAAAGCATACAAAAAATCTAAAATAAAGTAAATCTCATCATGACAATACAATCAATTTGATCTTGGAACAGCTGGACAATAGTAGCAACAATATGAAAAATCCAAATAGACATTATATAATGGACATAGAAACATTAACTGGGCTACAGTGAGTTAAGTCCTCAGTCACGGACGCAGCTACTCTGAGCTTCTAGTCCATATGCACACAAACTATAAACATCCAATAAGCTTGATAATGTGATCTCTGTAATGAATGATAGTGCATTAGCTCAACCATTTATAGAAACATAGATGGAACATAATGTGATAATGTAATAACTTTGTTTCAATTGCTACTATGTAACAACACCGATAACCCAAAACTTCTGATGCCAGCAAATTCTGGTGCACCAACTAGCTCTATGTAATTAAATCAAAACATGTCTGGACACACTACACCTAGAATATTCAATTGCTACTGATGCAATAATACCGACAACTCCATGCTTCTGGCGTCTACGCATTCTGGTGTACCAAATGACCCTGTTATTTAACCAAAATATCTCTGGATGTACTGGATAAAAGCAATATGCCTAGAGTATATACAGTTAGGTCCATATGTATATTTGGACACTGACACAAATTTTGTTTTTTGTACCTGTTTACTGAAACATATTCGAGTTATAGTGATATAATGGACATGGACATAAAGGCCAGACTTTCAGCTTTCATTTGAGGGTATCCACATCAAGGGTTTAGGAATTTCAGCACCTTAAGATGTACCACCCTGTTTTTAAAGGGACCAATTAACTAACTGTAAATAAAATATTTATTTCTAATACTTGGTTGAAAACCCTTTGTTGGCAACGACTTGCTGGAGTCTTGAACTCGTGGACATCGCCAGACGCGGTGTTTCCTCCTTCTTTACTGCAGCGGTTTTCAGTTGCTGTTTGTTTGTGGGCCTTTCTCTCTGAAGTTTATTTAGTGAAACGCATGCTTAACTTGGTTGATATCAGGTGGCTGACTTGGCCATTCACGAATATTCCACTTCTTTGCTTTAATAAACTCCTGGGTTGCTTTGACTTTGTTTTGGGTCATTGTCCATCTGTATTATGAAATGCCAACCAATCAGTTTGGCTGAATTTGGCTGGATTTGAGCACACAGTATGTCTCTGAATACCTCAGAATTCATCCGGCTGCTTCTGTCCTGTGTCACATCATCAGTAAACACTAGTGACCCATTGCCACTGGCAACCATGCATGCCCAAGCCATCTCAATTCCTCTGCCGTGTTTTACAGATGATATGGTATGCTTTGCATCATGAACTGGATCATGCCTTTGCCAAACTGTACTGTTTTTTTAGATTTTTTTTTTTTAGCAAAGTCTAATCTAGCCTTTTTAGTCTTGAGTGGTTTGTGCCTTGCAGTAAACCCTCTGTATTTACTTTCATGCAGTCTTCTCTTTATGGTAGATTTGGATATTGATATGTATATATCCTGGAGTGTATTCAGAGACAATGACCCAGAACATAAAGCCAAATCAACCCAGGAGTTTATTAAAGCAAAGAAGTGGAATCTTTGTGAATGGCCATGTCAGTCACCCAGTCCAATTCAGCATGCATTTCACTTGTTAAAATCTAAACTTCAGACAGGCTCACAAACAAACTGCAACTGCAAAGGCCTGGCAGAGTATTCAAAGGGAGGAAACGTAGCATCTGGTGATGGCCATGAGTTCAAGACTTCAGGCAGTCATTGCCAACAACCAAGCACTAAAAATTTGCATTTTATTTAGAATTATTTAATTTGTCCAATTACTTTTGGTCCCTTTAAAAACAGGTTGACACATGTTAAGGAGTTGAAACTCCTAAATCCTTGATCCAGATTTAATGTGGATATCCTCAAAAGCTGAAAGTCTGGACTTTATGTCCATGTCCATTATATAACGTTACCTTAAATATGTTTCAGTAAAAAGCTACAAAAAACAAAATTTGTGTCAGTGTCCAAATCTATATGGACGTAACTGTAGATAATATTAATAGCTACACAATACCGAATAGGTTTTGCAAATTTAATTATTTTCTGTAAATTGGGATCTATTGTGTTGAGTCTATCAATGTGAAGCCATCAAATTTGAGGAACCCACCAACAAATTGAAACTGCACCAATACCAATAATATACTGAAAGGATAATGCAACATTTGGTTGCAAAAAGTCAGATGACAAATGTATCCATCTAAAACAAAAAGAATAAGACATTCTTGTCATATAATAGGACTATGCTTATGGGTATATAGTTTCATAGTTTCATAGTTTGTAAGGCCGAAAAAAGACGAGACGTCCATCCAGTTCAGCCTGTTGTGCTAAGGTGTTGATCCAGAGGAAGGCAAAAAACCCCAATGAGGTAGAAGCCAATTGTCCTCATTTTAGGGAAAAATTCCTTCCCGACTCCAATCTGGCAATCGGAAAAATCCCTGGATCAATGACCCCCCTCCAGAATCCTAGACACTATAACCTGTTATATTATTACACTCCAGAAATGCATCCAAACCCTTTTTGAACTCCGTTATTGAATTCACCATGACAATTTCCTCTGGCAGAGAATTCCACAGTCTCACTGCTCTTACAGTAAAGAATCCCTTTCTATGTTTATGTAGAAACTTTCGTTCCTCAAGACGTAGAGGATGCCCCTTTGTTCTAGATACAGCCCTGGGTATAAATAAATCTTGGGAGAGATCTCTATATTGACCTTTGATGTATTTAAACATATTTATTATGTCCCCCCGAAGCCGTCTTTTCTCTAAACTAAATAACCCCAATCTTGCTAATCTTTCTGGGTATTGTAGTCCACACAGTCCTTTTATTATTTTTGTTGCCCGCCTTTGTACCTGTTCAAGCTCTACAATGTCTTTCCTGTGCACTGGTGCCCAAAACTGTACACAATATTCCATGTGTGGTCTAACCAGTGACTTGTATAATGAGAGAATAATGTTCTCATCATGTGCATCTATGCCCCTTTTAATACACCCCATGATCCTATTTGCCTTGGCAGCTGCTGTCTGACACTGGCTGCTACAATTAAGTTTACTGTCCACCAGGATTCCCAAGTCCTTCTCCATGTCACTTTTACCTAGCCTTTTTCCATTTAACATGTAGTCATGTAATGGATTTTTCGTCCCCATGTACATAACCTTGCATTTATCTGTGTTAAACCTCATCAGCCATTTCCCTGCCCAGGCCTCCAACTTATCCAGATCCCTTTGTAATAACACATTATCCTCTTTTGTGTTGATTACTTTTCAGAGCTTAGTATCGTCTGCTAAGATCGATATTCTACTGTGTTACCCCTGTGTAAGTTCATTAATGAAAATGTTGTAGAGGATAGGCCCAATACTGACCCTTGTGGTACCTCACTAGTAACAGCAATCCAGTCTGAGTATGTACCGTTAATTACTACCCTTTGTTTTCTATCAGTGAGCCAGTTGCTTACCCACTTGCACACATTTTCCCCCAGTCCAAGCATTCTCATTTTATTTACCAACCTTTTATGTGGCACCGTATCAAATGCTTTAGAAAAATCTAGATATATGACATCCAGTGCCTCACCCGATCCAGTCTAGCACTGACTTCCTCATAGAAGCTGATGAGATTAGTCTGACAGGACCGATCCTTCATAAACCCATGCTGGAATGGCGTTATACATTTATTTTCAGTGAGATACTCCAGGATAGCATCTCTGAGAAAACCTTCAAACATTTTACCTACAACAGAGGTCAAACTTACCGGCCTATAGTTTCCTGGATCACTTTTTGACCTCTTTTTGAATATTGGCACCACATTTGCTATGCGCCAATCCTTTGGGACATACCCCGTTATTAGACAGTCCATAAATATTAAGAATAGGGGCCTATCTATGACATCACTTAACTCCCTTAGGACACGTGGGTGTATGCCATCTGGACCTGGGGATTTGTCTATTTTAATCTTCTTAAGACGGAGCTGCACTTCTTCCTGGGTCAGACAAGAAACATTTAAGTTGGAATTTACCTCCTCCCTTTGCTCATCATCAGGAAGCTCATCCTCCTCGGAAAAAAAGTGTTTAATAGGTTTGCTTTTTTTTTATCGCCCTCTACTGTCTCTCCCTCAGTATTTTTCAAAGGGCCAACATTTTTCTGTTTTAATCTTTTTACTATTTATATAGTTAAAAAATATTTTGGGGTTATTTTTGCTTTCTATAGCGATATGTCTTTCCGTCTCCAGCTTTGCTTCCTTTATCTTTATTTTTTTCCTTATAGCTTCTTAGTGCCTCTTCACTACCCTCCTGTTTTAGTAGCTGAAACGCTTTCTTTTTGTTTTTTATTGCCTCTTTTACATCCCTGTTGATCCCTGTTGATATGTTACATAATAAATTATCCTCGTTATATTGTTATGACCATACATTTCACATCTAGAAAAAAATGCACCAAACTAGTACTAATTGCAAACATAAATGTTGAATACATAAATAGGTATTATAAATATCGGATTGTGATGTAATATGGAAATATTTCTTTGGATGATTTTGACAATTTTTCTGTAGTGATCATTGTAATTTGTTGAAAATGTTGTGGAATTCTCATTGAATTTGTTCTTTTTTTGGTTTTCCAAAAGCTCATTTCTGTATTTTTTTTTGTCTTCCATTTTTTTGCACTATTTAAAGTCCAATTTGGATATTGTCTCTGTTTTAATTTGGCTATAGCCTACTGAGCCTGTGCTTCAAATTTCTCCTTATCTGTACAGGCCCTCCTGATCTGGGCTAGCTCCCCAACTGGAATTCCTCTTATAGTGGCTTAGGGGATCAGCTGCTGGTATGCAAGATAATGTTGCCATCTGTTTTTTCCTGCACAGTGAGCAATGTACTATTTTGGTTGTTAAATGTATATCAAGGAAGGAAATACTTGTTTTATCCAGATGAGATGTGAATTTAAGGTTTACATCATTGTTGTTAATATTCATCATGAAATAATTTATAGATTCTGTACTCCCCTTGCACATGACTAACGTGTTGTCAATGAATCTTCCATACCAATGTATACGTTGGTTGAATGGATTATTAGAAGAATACACAGATGTTTCCTCCCACCAGGACATGTACAGTTGAAACCATAAGTTTATATACACTATATACATAAAAAGACACATATGCATGTTTTATCACTATCTGACATGAAATCAGAATAATCCTTACCTGTTTTTGTTCAATTAGGATTATCAAAATTATTTATATTTGCCAAATGCATAATAATAATAATTTTTAAGGCATTAATATCACTTTCTGCAAAGTCAAAAGTTTACATACACTAGGCTACTATGCCTTTAAACAATTTGAGAAGCCCTTATGATGATGTCATGTCTTTGTAAGCTTCTGATAGGTTTAGTGTCAACATCTGACTAAATTAGAGACACACCGGTGGATGTGTATTTTGAAACACACCAGAAACACACTGCTTCTGTGTGTAACATCATGGGAAAAATCAAAAGAAATCAGCCAAGCTATCAGGAAGAGAATCGTGAATTTGCTAGTTCATCTAGTTCATCCTTGGGTGCAAATTCTAGATACCTGAAGGTGCCTCGTTCATCTGTACAAACAATTATTTGCAAGTACAAACAAGACAGGAATGTCCAGCTATCATACCGCTCAGGAAGGAGATGGGTTTTGTGTCTCAGAGATGAATTTGCTTTGGTCTGACATGTGCATATCAACCCAAGAAAAAAAGCAAAAGACTTTGTGAAGATGCTGTTGGAAGCTGGTAAGTTTGTGCCATTATCCAGAGTGAAATGAGTATTGTATCAACATGGACTGAAAGGTCACTCTGCCAGGAAGAATCCATTAGTCCAAAAGAAACATATAAAAGTCAGATTAATGTTTGCAAATGCAGACAGGAACAAAGACCTACATTTTTGGAGACATGTTCTGTGGTCTGACAAAACTAAAATTGAACTGTTTGGAGGAAAAGGAGAAGCTTGGAAGTCTAAGAACACCATCCTTGTGAAACACGGGGGTAGCAACATCATGTTGTAGGGTTGTTTTGCTGCAAGAGGAACTGGTGCACTTCACAAAATAGATAGCATCATGAGGAAAGAAGATTATGTTGCAATACTGGAGCAACATCTCAAGACATTAACCAGGAAGTCAAAACTTGACCAGAAAAGGGTCTTCTAAATGGACAATTACCCAAAGCATACTGCCAAACTGTTTACAAAGGGGTTTAAGGATAACCAAGTCAATGTTTTGGAGTGGCCATTACAAAGCCCTGATCTCAATCCTGTTGAAAATTTATGAGCACAACTGAAAAGGCAGGTGTGAGCAATGGCTACAAACCTGGCTTAGTTACACTAGTTCTGTCATGACTCGTGAGGAATGGGGCAAAATTCCTACCAACTATTGTGAGAAGCTCATGGAAGGATATCCAAAACGTTTGACCCAAGTCATACTAATGAAATGTATGTAAACTTTTGACTTTGCAGAAAGTAATAAAAACAACTTAAAAATTCTCTGTCTCTCATTAGGCTATGTTCACACGGCGTAATTGCGGGGCGTAATTACGCCCCGCAGTTAAGCCGTGTGGACGGGGGCGGGAGCGGGGCAGTGAGCGGGGGGGCCGGCACTTCGCCGGCCCATAGAAAATCACTGCTAGCGGCGCGTGTACGCCGCTAGAAAGTGACATGTGAATTATCTCCCCGCCCGGCGGCTTCGCCGGGTGGGGAGAGGAGACGTAATCCATAGTTCTCTATGAGAACTGTGAATTACCGTAATGAATGGGCCGTTTTCGGCCCGTAATTGGCACACTTCGGCGCGTAATTACGGACCGAAATATGGTCCATTTTAAGCCGTGTGAACATGCCTTTACTCTGGCATTTGGCAAATGTAAGTAATTTTGGTAATCCTAATTGACCTAAAACGGGTAAGGTTTATTCTGATTCCATGTCAAATAGTGAGAAAAACATGCATGTGTGTCTTTTTATATATTACATAGTTACATAGTTAGTACGGTTAAAAAAAGACACGTGTCCATCAAGTTCAAACAAGGGTCGGGAAAATGTGGGTGAAGGGAGGGAGACTAGGATTCCAAGCCTAGCCTCCCCACTGGTAAATGCCCTGAAACCCACAAGGCAAGAACCAATCTGCTCCAGGGGAGACCCCATCTCTGACCCCAGAGCCGCCACCAGACAGAATCCAGAATTTTACATGGTTTCGTACGTATTAATATTCTTTAGTTTCAGGTAGTTATCTAAGCCTTTCTTGAAACTCGCAAATGTTCCTGCTGTGACCAGCTCCTCAGGCAGGCTATTCCACAGATTTACAGTTCTTACAGTGAAGAACTCTAGAGATTGAATCCTTTTTCCTCCAGCCGAAGGGAATGTCCCCTTGTATTTTGAGGGGGCTTTACATTAAATAATTTTTCCCCTTTTTGTAGGGACCATTTATTTATTTATATAAATTAATCATGTGCCCCCCGAAGACGTCTTTTCTCAAGACTAAATAAGTTCAATTCTACTAACCTCTCCTCATAACTAAGATGTTCCATTCCCCTTATAAGTTTGGTTGCTCGTCTTTGCACTCTCTCTCGCTCCATTACATCTTTTCTATAAACTGGAGCCCACAACTGAACAGTATATTCCAAGTGAGGTCACACCAATGCTTCATACAGTAGTAAAATTACATCCTTGTCCCGCTAGTCCATGCCTCTTTTAATACATGCCAATATCTTGCTTGCCATAGAGGCAGATGATTGACACTGCATGCTGTTCTGTAGTCTATGATCTACAAGAGCGCCCAGATCTTACTCAACAAGCCATTCTTCCAGTTTTTCTCCCCTTAGGACATATGATGCCTGCAGATTATTCGCTCCCAGATGCAGAACCTTACATTTATCGACATTGAATCTCATTTGCCAAGTGGATGCCCAAACACTCAGTGTGTCCAGGTCTGCTTGCAATTTATGAGCATCTAGTGCACTTGGTGTCATCTGCAAAAATAGAAACCGTGCTATTGATCCCCTCCACTGTATCATTAATAAATACATTGAATAAAAAAGGACCCGATACTGAGCCCTGGGGCATACCACTCATAACTGGGGACTACTCAGAGTAGGAGTCATTTACCACCGCTCTCTGAGTACGATCCAATAGCCAGTGTTTAATCCAATTACACGCTGTTATTTGTAACCCAATGGATTCCAATTTACCCAATAAACGCTTATGAGGGACAGTGTCAAACGCCTTTGCAAAGTCTAAAAACACTATATCCACAGCCGCTCCGCTATCCAGACTTCTACTCACCTCTTCATAAAAACAGAATAGGTTAGTCTGACAACTTGTATGTAAACCTCTAGTTTCAACTGTATATGTTCGCCAGGGAAGGTGAAAATTTGGCTCCCATAAGTGCCCCTTTGACTTGAAGAAAGAACTCATTATCAAATAGAAAATAGTTATACAAAGACAAAAACGTAGCTTATCACCACTCCAGTTGAAAATAGATAGTTATCTTTTGGAAGATATTTTACTGTACCCAAAATGTATTCATTGAGTTCTTCAATATATTCGCTGTAGGTGAACACGCAGTGTACTGATGCTACTATTATCGTCTCATGAGGTATGCATGAATACAATAAAGTTACATAACAAGTTATCCAGTTCTATTCTTGTTTCCAATCAAAGTTCTTAAATATGAATAACAGGTTTAGAATCATTAATGTACTCCGGTGTTCTTAATACCAGCGGTTATAATAACGAATCTACCCATGCACACACAGACTCATTTAGAGAGCTTATACCCGATATTATGGGTCTTAAAAGGGAGAGTGTATTTTATTTGTCGATCTTAGGCAATCCATCGAAGATTGATGTTACAGGTTGGGTGTTAAACAAAAATTTTGCATTTTCATCAAATATGCCAATACTTACACCTTCCAAAATGAGATTGTGCAAAACAGTCATAAAGGGATCTCCTGGTAACCTCCTAGAAATAGAGGTATCATTTAAGATTGTTAATGCTGAATCTCTGTTGGTTGATTTATTCAATACCACAATTTTTCCATTTCCAAAGTTTTTATTTCCTCTCTTTATTGCTTGTTTAAATTATTTGTGCCTGGTAATATCATGGTTGCCTTATTCAGTTTACGGAAGTCTCTCTCAATTATCTCCTGGAATCGGTGGTTGAGTATGTCATTATGTGATTTCCAGGGGTAAAAATTCGGATTATTTGTTTTCACTTTACCCCGGTATATATGTCTGGAGTTTTGGCACGATGTTTCAGTCAAAAGGATAACCTTTGACTCCAATCTCTCCTTCAAACCACACATCCAAACCCTTACCCTTGCCTGCACCTGAGAAATATCTCCCGAATCCGCTCAGCCCTTCACTTTGAAAGCACAAAAATGCTTGTCCATGCTCTCGTCATCTCACGCCTAGACTATTGCAACATCCTTCTCTGTGGCCTCCCATCTAGCATCCTCGCTTCCCTCCAATACATCCTGAACTCTGCTGCTTATCTGATTTTGCAGCATCTGTTCCAGGACATGAAGCAGTGGAATAACGTTGTTCATCCCGTAGTCCTGGCAACCAGCAGGTGTCATGTATGTGCTGCCACTGGCTGACATCAAAATTACACAGGGGAGTACTCCTGTCCACTTGGATCATCAAGAAATCATTAATGGCCTTTCTCTGTTTTTCTCTCTGCCTTTCTCTGTCCATAGTTTCTCTGTTCTGTTCAGCTCAAGGAGGGTATGATTGACAGTGTAGGCATAGCTGAAGTGCATGCAAAGTTTCCTGGCCATTTTTAGAATGTCTTGCAGATTGGTGGAAGACTTAAGGAAACATTTGACAACCAGATTAAACATGGGCGCCATGCAGGGCACATGGCTCAGCCCTCCTCAGCTCAGCATGGACACAATGTTCTTTCAATTGACTGTCATTATTGTTCTGATTTTCAGTCATCACAGAGAAAGCCAGGAATCGATTTAGTCTTTCATGACGCGGAGCAGTTTCTCCTGTGTGACTGTGCTCGCCCAGGCAAATCAGGTGTTAAACTGCGTGACACCACCATGCCCTTCACATGTGGTCTGCTGGAGGAGCACTAAGACTTGTCGCTGCATTGGAGGCTGAGATAGTGGAGGAAGAGGAGGCGGACATTGGCGCTGAATCAGCAGTTTGACAACATGGAAGAGAAAGTAGGGTCTCCTGTGCAAGTTGCTAGTGTGGCTGGGTAGGAAGCACATTCACCCAGTGGACCATAAAGGACATGTACTGTCCCTGACGGTAGTTACAGCTCCACGCGTCCTCGCTGCCAAGCACTTTGGAAGACACCTACAGGCTCAAGGACTGGCCCACTTTCTCTTCAGCATATTTGTGCAGGACTGGTACTGCCTTTTTAGAAAAGAAATGACGGCTTGGGACTCTTCACCTCGGCTTGGCACAAGCCGTCAGTTCTCTGAATCGTGCAGAGTCCACCACTTGAAAAGGGAGGGACTGCAGTCCCTCCAACTTGGACAGGAGCATGGGTAGCTTCTGCGCCTTAGGATGTCTAGAAGCATACTGCTGTCCCTTGGCAATCGCCTCAGTGAACGGCTGCACCCGCCAAGAGTGAAGAGGAGCAGGAGCATCTGAAGTGGTAGATGATGGGACAGACACACAGCTCCCTTCGGCAGAGGTGGCGGAGCCGTGACGGCCTGAAATGGTAGACATGCCACTGGGTGCTGTTGCTGCGGCGGCAGGATGGACCACCACATCTGAGATACGTTTATTCCAGGCCACTGGATGGTGACGCTGCATATGTTGACACAGGGCCATGGTGCCAAGATTAGGTCCCTGGCCACGCTTCACTTTCTGCCCACAGATTCTACTTATACCCATGTTTGCCTACTTCGGTGTCTTGGCAAAAAACTGCCACACCGCCAAGTAAGTGATTTTACCACCAACGCTCTGCATTGACTGACTGTTACTGCCGCTGCCTCGGTGAGCCCTTGTACCGCTACTTTCTGGGCAGGAAGGGACCTGTGAAGCGGGTGGTCTACCCCATGGCCCTTTGGCTCCCGACCTCACACTGCTGCCACTCTGCTAACTCCCGGCCACACTACTGACTTGCTGGATGAGCCGCTGCCTGACGCGCAAGCTGCCGCCCTTTTCTCCTGACAAGTCTCCCGGCTCCCAAGTCTGATCGGCTACATCGTCATCTTTTAGTGTTTGCCCGTCACTGCTGTTCTTAATCCTCACCGGTCTTGGTATACAGAGCCTGACCGCTCACAACATAACCTCCCAAGCCACTCTCCTCATCACTACTTTCCCGTCTACTGCAAGAAGTAGCGGATGTCTGCCCCACCTCTTTGCTGCCCAGTAGCTGCTCACTGTCCTCAAATAGTTCGTCCTCACTGTATAGTGGTGCAGAGCCCACAGCACATAGTAGTTCTCTGGCTGAGGGAACCGAATGGGACAGAGGCGGGTTGAGGACAGGTGAGTGCCCCTGACCTGCCCCTAGGCCATGCCAACTAAGATTTGTGTCTGACGAACCCACCAACTCTTGGCTTTGGTTGTCAAATGTCATCTGGGAAGAAGTGGATGACCTATTTAACCATTCAAGAACCGTTGGCTTGATGGCCAACACACGGCCGCTAGATGACACCAATAGCTCTGTCCTCACCGAGTGTCTCTTTACTGTGCTGTGACCTGTGCCTGCCACCTCTCTGTCTGACATACCGTTTGATCAAAAATTTACAATCAAACAACAAATCCCAAGATAGGGAGAGAACCAATTAAAATATAACTTTTAATGTTTACATATATAAAAATGTAGTGGCGACAAAAACCTCTTACCCAGAGGAATAAACAATTAAAACTGATACCATAGATAAAGGAACGGCTGTAATACACACTATTAATCCCTAGGTAGCTAATACTCCACTGCCTAAACCAGGATTATCGTCCCGAAACAAAGGACGGTCCCGTCACGAACCTATCCCTTACTAGAAAAGCCCTATTAATCCCTCACATTCCAAAACTCCCAACATGTTTCGATCCTCCCTAATCCATAGGATCTCCTCAGGGGATACAATATAGGGAAAAATTTGCCACTAGTACAAAAATATATCCAGCATGCTGATGACAACAATGCAAGATAAGTTTGTACTGACACACAAAGGGGCATTCAAAGCGTATCAACAAAAACAATGCAAGAGAAAATTGTGTACTGACAAAAAAGGGCATTCAAAACATCTCAATGAAGACAATGCAAGGAAGTTTGTACGACACAGGAAATTTTAAAGATATGCAAATTAGCTACTTATCGGCCTGTATGACCTCCTCTAGTTCACTCATTAAGAGAAAACGACAATTGCTTAAAGCCACAATCGTGTTGAAATGGAAAATCCGCTCTTGCACTCTTTGTATGCAGAGGCCAACTGAGCAGGATACAGCCAGATAGAGCTAATTTTGAGGGATTTAATAGGGTTTTTCTAGTAAGGGATAGGTTCGTGACGGGACCGTCCTTTGTTTCGGGGCGATAATCCTGGTTTAGGCAGTGGGTTATTAGCTACCCAGGGATTAATAGTGTGTATTACAGCCGTTCCTTTATCTATGGTATCAGTTTTAATTGGGTTTTTTCCCCTGGGTAAGAGGTTTTTTTGTCGCCACTATATTTTTATATATCTAAACATTAAAAGTTATATTTTAATTGGTTCCCCCTAATCTTGGGATTTGTTGTTTGATTTTGATAAGTGAGAACAGTGGCCTTATATTTAGGACCATAACCACGGTTATATTCTCAAAAATTTACAATAAAACAAATTTTCTTTAATGTAGATGTGTGTATATGACAAATACACAAGCTGTATTTCAAAGGAGTTTCACCTTATAAGTGAAAAAATATCTCTTTGGCGCAGAGAACAATTTCCCACAATAATAACCTGCTGTAATGGAAATGTGTGTATATGACAAAAACACAAGCTGTATTTCAAAGGTTTTATTTAGACAAGTACCGTATATACTCGAGTATAAGCCGACCCGAGTATAAGCCGAGGCATCTACTTTTGCTACAAAAAATGGGAAAGCTTATTGACTCGAGTATAAGCCTAGGGTGGAAAATGCAGCGGCTACTGGTGAATTTTAAAAATAAAAATAGATACCAATAAAATTACATAGGCAGTTTAATGTCCCCCATAGGCAGTTTAATATCCCCCATAGGCAGTTCAATGTCCCCCATAGGCAGATATAGGCTGGTATAGGCAGTTTAATGTCCTCCATAGGCAGATATAGGCTGGTATAGGCAGTTTAATGTCCCCCATAGGCAGTTTAATGTCCCTCATAGGCAGATATAGGCTGGCATAGGCAGTTTAATGTCCCCCATAGGCAGGTTATAGGCATGTATAGGCAGTTTAATGTCCCTCATAGGCTGGTATAGACAGCTATATGTCCCCCTAGGCAGGCTATAGGCAGGTAATTGCCCCCATAGGGAAGTATAGGTCCTCATAGGCAGGCTATAGGCAGGTAATTGCCCCCATAGGCAGGCTATAGGCAGGTATAGGTCCCCCTAGGCAGGTTATAGGCAGGGTATAGGCAGTACTAGGCAGATATAGGTCCCCCTAGACAGGTTATAGGCAGGTATAGGTCCCCTAGGCAGGCTATAGGCAGTACTAGGCAGGTATAGGCAGGCTATAGGCAGTACTAGGCAGGTATAGGCAGGTATAGGCAGGCTATAGGCAGGTATAGGCAGGCTATAGGCAGTACTAGGCAGGTATAGGCAGGCTATAGGCAGTACTAGGCAGGTATAGGCAGGGTATAGGCAGGTATAGGCAGTACTAGGCAGGTATAGGCAGGGTATAGGCAGGTATAGGCAGGCTATAGGCAGGTGTAGGTAGGATTTTAAAACCAAAAAAACACCTACTTACCTCGATCCCCACTGCTCCGTCTCCCGGGCGCGCTCCTCGGTCTTCTCGGCACAGGCGGGTGATGTCATCAGGCCGCGCACGCAGCGTGATGACACACTCTGCCTGTGCCAGAAACTCCGGATAGCCGCGAGTCTGCGGCCGCCCAGAGTCCACTGCGGAGCACGGAGCGCTCGCTCTCTGCACCGCAGTGGTATCTCTTCTCCTGCATGCGCTCCGGAGGAGTGCCCGGACGCTGTCAGCTGACTCGGCCTTCAGTTATATGCGCTCCCTGAGGAGTCGCATATAACTGACGTGTCCCTGTCGGCGCATGGGCCATCGCAGCACCCGAGTGCCGACAGTGACTCGAGTATAAGCCGAGGGGGGTATTTTTCAGCACATTTTTTGTGCTGAAAAACTTGGCTTATACTCGAGTATATACGGTATTTGACTAAATTACTGCAGACACCCTCTCTGCTCTTTTTTTGGGGGGGGGGGGAGGGCTCTACATGTATCATTATTTAAGAGAACAGGTCCTGTCATAATCTGTGGAATCATCTGATGACAGTGTAAAGGGAGTGCGCTCTTAGGGTATTTTCACACAACTTATTTTGGGGTGCATTTTACCGCATATTTTGTGGCGTACTGCGCTATAATACGAGCGAAATGTGCCCCAATCATTACGCTAATCCACAGTTCTCATAGAGAACTATGGCTTATGCCTCCTCTCCCCGGGCGTACACTACGATCGTATTGTACACCCAGGGAGATAAGTGACATGTAATATAAGCAATATATGTCTAAGGGGCCAGGGGGCTGGCAATACCCCGCGTCGCGGGGGTACGTGACGAGCAGCGCGACTCCGCAAACACCCGGCGTAATTGCGGGGCGTACAGTACGCCCCACAATTAAGCCGTGTGAACTTACCCTCAGCTTGGTTCTTTCTGGCTGGTGCTGACATTACCTTGTCAGGCTGCATTCCCACTTCAGTTATTTGGTCAGTTTTGCCACCATGACTGCCCAGATAAGTGAAGTGTGAAGCAATTCTAAGAGCGGCGCCTATCATCTACGTGTCATACTAAATCACAGCATTGTATCAATACCAAACCACGCTCTCTATGCATATTTCATCATGGCACAATGTTCTACAACACATTATAGGCTCTCTGCAGCCAGGAAATCACTGTTTTTTAATGCAAATCAGCTGAATCGAATTTTTTGAAATTCGCTCATCTCTTCCCTGCATTCTGAATGAGCCTGTTCAAAATGGACAATCTCTTTATGGGCATCGAGAAGCCATGGAAAAATTCAGATTTTTTTTTTTTAAGTCCTTCTATTTGCCAGAATATGAGCAATTTTCCATGACTGGATGTGGTTGTATATTACAACAGAAGGAGGCTCTTTCATTGAAGGGGCACCTGGGAAATTACAATTATTGTAGACTTTTTTTTGTAGTTTTGTAACAGATATGTCCGCTTTATCCAACATGTACAGCTAAAAATATTCCATTTGTTGTGACCCACAACCATAAGTTAGTTACTCAGACAGCTGCATTTAGAAAGGGGTTTTCCAGATGAGACATTCTGGGACTGTTGTTGAATGGCACTTTTATAGAATGAGAAGCACTAAGCAGAATATTGTATTCTTTGAAACAGTATGACCATGAGTATCCAGAGCTGCAGATGTCTGCATGATGGCTCTCTACAAATACGACTTAGTGACAGCCTTCTCTGTAACATTATATGTATAGCATAGAATAGTGTAATTACATTAATGCTGATAATATAAAGAAATATTTACTACTTAATGATAAAATGCAGAATTAGTAGCTTTTAGTGACTTTAATTAACATCTGCCAATTTCAGTTCCTACCAGGTGTTTGTGATCCAGTTGGTCCACTGGTGCTCTTTTACATGCGAGTCTTTGGAAGCTATCACATATTTTCATAATATATCAAAGATTCAAGGATATGTCACTGCTGAGATTTTCCCTGGAAATGTTTCTGACCATCTAGTGTTCTCTGTTGGAGACAGACAATATTATGGAGACTTCTATAATGCTCCTTTGGAGAAAGGGAAGAATTACTGCATAATATTGCGAACTGTAACAAAGGTAAGTCTATTGTAAAACCGATTACATTTGAATATGTAGTTGAGTTTATTGAAAGATAGTTTTACATTGGCTAAAATAAATTATGACCCTGTAGAAAGAGAAAGTTAGCTTTGGCAAAGTAACAACCAGATTTGGCTCGGGCCCACAAAAGCCAATTGTTTGCATAAATTAAATTGGAGCATTGTTGTGCGCTACAATATGGCTACTGTAACAGGATACCGTTTTCTTATTGAAAATGGGAATAAATTAATTTGACCCTTTTTTGGCTATATCTGAAAAGTGAAGACGTTAACAAAATGACATTTTTCAGAATAAAATATTCAAATGAGGAACTTACCAAACATATTAACATTTCTTAAATGGGATATTTCATTGATTCCATTATGAAAATCTAAAATCCATAGTTTTAAAGATTTACACACAAGGGTCTGTGTACAATTTCTGAGAGAGATATATAAACCCATAACTGTACTATCGCAGGTTTCTGCTTTTCTGCAGAGATCTGATACCAAGACGTGAAGTCCCATGAAGCATCATAGTATTGCATATTGTAGCTATAGGAACTCTGGACTACATGTATAAAAACTGTCTAGGTCTAAGACTAAGAACTCCCCTTTTCATTTTATATCGTGCTCTGAAAAAATGAAAGGGGAGCTCTAATTGCTTGCTATGGGCAACAAAGAAAGTCTTAGCCCTCGACAGTTTTCATACAGTACATGTCCCCCTCTGCGTGTAACTCTAAAGTACTAGGCAGTATGCATAAATCTTTACTCGGTAGACTCAAGAATACAAGATTCCACTTATGGCACCTGGTTTTCTGTCGATAATCTGAAGACAAAAGCTGTTGTAAAAACTTGTTGATAAGTTAATGACATAAGTTGCATTAATTGCAGCCTGTATCCTTTTGACAGACTGGCAGGGCAAATGTAAGGAAGTAAAAATTATCCAGTGTTCTGATTTAAAGTTAATTGGATTTTTTGTACTCACATGCTGTTTTACAAAGCCTGTTCTTCACAACCAGATTCAGGCTCACACTTCATAGTTAGGCTTTGGAGAGTTCTATAACAAAACAAGTGATTAGAAAATGAGTTCTGCTTTTCCTAGCTGATCCTGTTAGATTTAAAAAGTAAGGCAGAAGGCTACAAGAGCTCTGAAGGGTTAAGGTTTGTCAGTAACATAGATAAACAAGTTCCTGTGCTAGTGATAAACAGCAGAGAGTGACAATACTATCCAGACCAGGACTGCTGGAGCAATGAGAGCAGAGAGATGGTGGGTAATCTAGGGAAGCTAGCCTATGTTTTTAAAGCTTATAATTTTTAAAGCTTTGTTAAACGTAAATGGTTAGAAAGGGAAACTACATAATTAAAAAAAGGATGTTTTGCTTATTAAATGACAAATTTAAAGAAGTGGACAATTCTTTTAATTTTTGTGAATGATTTCTGGTAATAAACTATTATGGTTATCCGAAATTTAGACAGAGAAGATGGAAATTATAATTCTGTATACAAGATGGTATTATAGTTGACATAGAATAATTTAAATCCCCTCGGTTGCTTTGTATGTGATCTTGGGCTAAACTGAGAGGCAGTCAAATGGTTCTACCCTTTAACCCTTAAACAAGGATCATGGCTTTGCCGAAGAGCTGTTTTGGGTCACTTCTCTTCAAGTAGTCGCTGTTACCAACAGCTGACAAATCCATGTGGGGTACTGAAAGTGTATGCAATCAGCTTAGTCAGACAGGCAGAGATCTGGAGTGGCAGAGCTTAGTTAATACAGTGGATAGTTTGAGGTCAAGGTAGCTAGAGATGTTTCAATATGTCAGAAGATAAGGAGATCAGGGCAAGACACAATTGGTTAGATGAGGTCAAGAGGCACGCTAACTCAGGAATGGTATAAACAGATCTGTAAAACACCCAGAAACCTTACTTCTCAGGATCAATGGGAAATAGGTCTTTAAATAGTCTGGATTGAAAGGTCATTGAATGGAGAATCAGAACTTCAGTATACACTGGCCCTTTGAGTGCCAGGAGCCAAGGAGGAGAAAGATGCTAATGAATGGGATGCTGGGCTATGCAGCCAGCAGAATGGGCTAAAATCTCAAATACTTCAATGCCTAAATCAATATATTAAAGGGGTGTTTCCATCATAGACTGATGGCATATCCATAGGATATACCATCAAAGTTTGATATATATAGGTCCCACCTCAGGGACCTGCACCTATCCCGGAAAAGGGCCACCTGAAATGTCGGCTCAGAATATAGAGCTGGTTGAGCTTGGACTTGACAGTCCATTCTGTTTTATGAAGGTTCAAAATACAAATGAGTGCATCTGTCAGACTTTGATGGCTTAATTTATTGATATGCCATTAAAGCTTATGGTGGAAACATACCTTTAACTATGGAGTACTTGGCCAGCTCCAGCAGTGAAGGGGAGTAGGGCAGAAAAATGGTGTGAGCAATGCACCCTAGCAAATGTTGAAGTTTTGCCACTCATTTACAGTATCTTACAAAAATGAGTACACCCTTAATATTTTTGTAAATATTGTATTATATCTTTTCATGGGACAACACTGAAGATATGACACTTTGATAAAATGTTAAGTAGTCAGTGTAAAGCTTGTATAACAGTGTAAGTTTGGTATGCCCTTAAGATAGCTTAACACACGGCCATCAATGTCTAAACTACTGGCAACAAAAGTGAGTACAACCTTAAGTGAAAATTGACAAATTGTGCCCAATTTACCATTTTCCCTCCATGGTGTCATGTGATTCATTAGTATTACTAGGACTCCATTGTGAATGGGAAGCAAATGTGTTAAATTTGGTGTTCTTGCTCTTCCACTCTTATACTGGTAACTGGAAGTTCAACATGGAATCTCATGGCGAAGAACTGTCTGAGCATCTAATAAAAAGAATTGTTGTTCTACATAAAGATGGGGTAGGCTATAAGAAGATATAAATAGAATGAAATATCATGAAACTGAGCTGCAGTCAGTGGCCAAGACTATACAGTGGTTTGACAAGACAAATTACACTCAAAACAGGCCTCGTCATGCTCGACCAAAGAAACTGAGTGCACATTTTCAATGTCATATCCAGAGATTGTCTTTTTAAAATGGATGTATGAGTGCTGTCAGCATTGCTGCAGAGGTTAAAGAAGTGGGGGTCAGCCTGTCAGTTCTCAGACCACATGCCACACACTGCATCAAATTGGTCTGCATGGCTGTCATCCCAGAAGGAAGCCTCTTCTAAAGATGATGCACTAGAAAAACAGTCTGCTGAAGGCAAATAGACTAGGGACATGGATTACTGAAACCATGTCCTGTGGTCTGATGAGATCAAGATAAACGTACTTGGTTCAAATGGTGTAAAGCATGTGTTGTGGCAATTAGCAATTAGGTGAGGAGTACAAAGATGTGTGTCTTGAGGCACATGAGTGCTGTCAGCTGTGGGGAGTTACAGTTCATTGAGGGAACTATGAATGCCAAAATGTACTATAACATACTGAAGCAGAGCATTATCCCCTCCCTTTGGTAACTGGGCCGCAGGGCAGTATTCCAGCATGATAACATACCTCCATACCTAAAGATACCTTCAAGGCGACCACTGCCTTACTAAAGAAAATTAGGGTAAAGGTACTGGACTGGCCGAGCATGTCTCCAGTAGTGTTGAGCGATTATTATCGACAAAGTTGAAATTGGCACGGTTTTTATGTTGATCGGATTTTTTAGATCACGCGATAATTTAAGTTAAAATCTGTGCATAATCTATTAATATCGCCCATTTTCAGCGCTTCCTGTAATTTTGGGGCCAGAAAATCAGCTTAGAGAATAGAGCATGTTGAGCTGTGTGTGCGACGTCATGACTGGGATGTGTATGGTTGCAATTGGCTGGAAAAATCACATGACCTCGTTTTTACATAGAACAGCCTTCCCTGTTCTGCCTCAGTGTGTTCAGCGGTCTCATAGATAGGACGTGCGCTCTGGCCTCAGGTCCACACAGCTTGAGTCAAAACTGCTCAGCAAACAGCTCAGCGAAATTGTTCTATAATGTTCACAGAGACAGCATGCTTTTTACTGTGAACATTAGAACTTAGGTAGACTAGAGATTTGCAGATTTTTAGGTACTTAGGCTGAGAATTTTAAAGACCATCTAGCCCTGTTAAAGTCACAGGGGGGAGCGAGGGCGGTGGGGGGGGGCACGGGCGAACACAGACAAGCTCTTTAAAGGATAGTGGATATAGTGCAGCCGAGACCTTAGTTTTTTATGACATTGCACTTGCATATGGCATTTTAATACCATTTTCTGTTGAAATATTACTTGTATGATGGCCAGGCCTGAACTTAAAAATAGGATCCAGATCTTTCTAGCAACTGCAGGTCCTAATTGTTAGGTGCAAAACTCCACTTTTTATTAACCGTATACATTTCAGATAGTGGTTTTATCATTTTTGCCCCAGTCCAGCTTTGTTTAAAGAGCACCTTTGCACATAAATTTCAATACAGCAATTTTGGTTCGTCACCCAGGTGTAAATATATAGGTGCAAAAAATTCCATTTAGTATCCGAATACATTTCAGATACGTGATTTATTAACTTTTGGGCAGGCCAGCTTTGTTGAAAAAGCCATTGCACTTAAATTTCAATACAGCATTTTGGTCGTCACCGCAGGTGTATTTTTAGGTGCAAGAAATACCGTTTGTTATCTGTATACATTTCAGATACGTGTTTTCACTTTATGGTCATCCAGCTTGTTGATAGGCGGCACCTTGCACTTAAATTTCAATACAGCAATTTTGTCGTCACCGCAGAATTTTAGGTGCCAAAAAACACCGTTTATTAACCGTATACATTTCAGATAGGTGTTTTTTTCACTTTAGGTCAGTCGAACTTGGTTGAGTAGAGGCACTTGCACTTAAAATTTCAATACAAGCAATTTGTCGTCACCCGGCAGTGTATTTTTTAGGTGCAAAAAAATACCATTTATTCTCACGTATACATTTCAGATACGTGTAATTTACTTTGGGCAAGCCAGCTTTGTTTGATAAAGGCACCTGCCTTAAATTTTCAATACAGCAAATTTTGTCATCACCGCAGGTGTAATTTTAGTGCAAGACATACCGTTTATTATCCGTCATACATTTCAGATACGTGGTTTTTTCACTTTTGCCCCAGTCCAGCTTTTTGGATAGAGGCACCTTGCACTTAAATTCAATACAGCAATTTTGTCGTCACCGCAGGTGTATTTTAGGTGCAAAAAATACCGTTTATTATCCGTATACATTCCCGATAGGTGTTTTTTTCACTTTTGGGCAGGCCAGCTTTGTTGATTAGAGGCACCTTGCAACTTAAATTTCAATACAGCACTTTTTTACGTCCAACCGCAGGTGTATTTTTAGGTGCAAAAAATACGTTTATTATCCTTATACATTTTCGATACGTGTTTTTTCACTTCCACCCAGCCCAGCTTTGTTGATAGAGCACTTGCACTTAATTTCAATACAGCAATATTGGTTGTCAACCGCAAGTGTATTTTTAGGTGCAAAAAAAACCGTTTATATCCGAATCACATTTAGATACATGTATTTTTCACTTTGGCGGCAGCCAGCTTTGTTGATTGAGGCACCTTGCACTTAAATTTCATTACACAATCTTTGTCCGTCACCGCAAGTGTATATTTTTAGGTGCAAAAAATACCGTTTAATATCCGTATACATTTCAGATAGGTGTTTTTTTCACTTTCGCGCTGGCCAGCTTTGTTGATAGAGGCACCTTGCACTTAAATTCAATACAAAAATTTTGTTTTGATTTGAGGTATTTGGGAATAGCTTGTGAATTGACGTGTTTAATAAGAGACGTACCAAAAACTCTTCCAATACCCCTCTCAACTTTAATTTTCTGAACATGGAGCGAAATGGCAGGTTAAGCGAGCAACAGAGGGGGTAGGACAATGGAGGTAGAGGTACACGAGAGACAGGTGCTCCTCCAGTGCTGCGACAACACGCAAGTCAGCGGATTGTCGGTTGCAGACCTGTCAGCCTTCATCGCTGGGTCAGGGCCCTGTGAATCTCAGTAAGAACAGCGTCGCCAATCTGTTCTTCAGTGGTTTAATGCAACCTGCATCCACAGTCTTAACCTCCACGGTCCTCACAGTCAACGGCAATCAAGCATCATCAGCATCCGCCAACAGGAAGCGAAGGGGGCAGCCCAAATGTTCAACTCGTGTACCCACCACTGTGGATTAAATCCATTTTCTTGAAGACCATCTTTGAAGCAAAATGCGGTTGGGGTCAGAAGGCCTGTTTAAAAGATCAAGAGGCCAAAGAGATCTTTTGTCTGCTTCTGACGCTCCAGTTAACTGATGCCCATCAGAAGGGGGAGAAAGGAAGCCTGGACAATCGGGCAAAAAACCCAGGCGGTCGGCAACGCCTTGCAGTCCTCTTGCTTGTAGTTCCCTCAGCTCCTGGGATGCAGAATGTCAGGACGACCAAGTCACCAGTTGTTATGATGATGATAAATTGCGGATCCAACGTGGTCTTTTCAGCAGAATTTGCTTGCGAGCAGCTTCATCACTGACGAGGAGGAAGACGATGGGGTAGTGTCCCGTATGGTCCCGCCTCAAAAAGGAGAGGGCGGCTCCAGAAGTCCGCTGATATGATTCCCGCCAGCCACTTTCAGACCGGAAACACCCCTCCCGCAATTGCCAGTCGAAAAGTGACCAGGACCATCTCAAGCCTGGCCTTCTTTTTGAGCAAGCCTCTGATTCACCCAGCTAATGTCATAGCCCACCTTTGCCGTAAACGCATAAGTAAGAGGAAAGAATCTTAGGTGTTTAACCACCACCAACATGACCTAGGTCACATGCAGCGAATGCATGAGTTGAAATGGAGGCAACACTTGGCCAAAAAAGGGCCAAACCGACGCCGGGCTACCAACCACAGTCACACACCCCTGTCCTCCGCCTCCTCCGCCACCACAAGCGTTCCTCAGCTGCCGATTCTCTCAGAGTCATGATCATGGATCCAGCCTCACGCTTCAGCCTCCATCGTCGCCCGAGTACCATCAGCACCACCAGAGACCCATCCTACCTCTTCTCCTTTCCGCCAGTTTGACGACCCCTGCACGCCGAACAGTGCCAGTCTAGCAGCCAGCCTTCTGTCTTCCAGGTTGGGGAGTCAGAAGAAACACTTTAACCCAAACCCATCCCCAAAGCCAAAAACCAGAATGTCGGCATTGCCAGGCTTTTTGGCCTTGGAAAATGTTGCCTTTTTCCGTCTTGGAGAGACACCTAGTACCAATAATGCCGAGCAGGGAATTCTTTGCCAAAAATGCCGTCCACGCCCTGGCCACCACGTGTCATCTAAAATTTCAAGCGCGTTTCTGCATCTGTGTCCGGAAAGTCCATCTCACCACAGCCACATGGAATAGTAAGCACGGTCAACGGCTGCTATAAATCTCTGTGACAGCTCACATGGGTGAGCTGTGGATGTCTCTGGTGGTGACGGTGGCTTCTCAAGGCCTCCGGCGCACGTTCGTCCAAAACAGCTGGGATGGTGCAGTGCTCTTTCCCCCAAGGTCCTCTGGTGGCATCACGGCCCAGAGAAACCAGGCCGTGTTGAAAATTAATCTGTCTTGTAGACCGGCCACACAACAGGTCAGAGGAAAAGCTGTGACCGTCTCTCCGCAAACGAACGGCGAGCGCTGGCTTTGGTAACAAGAACCTTGTGCCAGCAAGGTGGTGTTGCGTTCACGGGCGAATTCTGCTGGCCGCCCTTAAGAGCGGTAGGCTGGAGCTCATCCCTTGACTGGCACATGTCATGAACCGCCTCGTCGTCCAACAAATTCTAAAGAGTCTACCACGAGCCTTGACTGCCTGCTGAGAATGCTCGAGGTCTGAGTTCGCACTTCCCTAGTCGCACCCTGCTTCTTCCCCAGCCTGGCTGCGTTTGCAGCGTCACAGCTCGCCTCCCCGTCACCGTCACATTGTTGAACGTGGCAACACGCGGAATTCCACCCTCCACCACATTTGCTTCAGCTTTGTGGCAGCCAGCGCAATGGCCATTACGCAGTACGAAGTGACACATGGCCTGAGAAGCGCAGCGGTGCGGACCTGGGTGTATGAGCCACCGAGAGTGGAGCAGTGAAAGAGCTCTGCACCATCCTTGCCAGTTTTGAAGAAAGCCACCAAAATGGTCATGTGGACAATGCCCTGTGTCAGCATGACCACTGTGGTGATCTTAGTTCTGGAATACGATCGTTGGACCCCTCTGAAACATCAGTCACCCTGCCAGCGACGGAAGAGGAGACGGCACACAGAGCGACACGGAGCCTTTCTCTCCTGTCGAATCCACAAGGCCCGACAGTTTCTAATTTTGATCGGTCTTCATTAGGCAGTGGTTTTCGGGTCCCCAGGTCTAGTGCAAGGTGGCGCACAGCTCTCAGGGTGCAACACTGAGGCAAGTAGGGCTGTGTGAAGCATTGCCGGAGGAAGCGAGGAGGATGGAGGTATTCCTAGACACCGACATAACCGACGTCCCTGCCTTGGAAAATGTTGGCGACGAATTACTGAGGCGAGGAGGAAGATGAGGAAGATCCAGTATTTGCGCTAGTGCCCCTCGACCCAGAAGGCTTGGGAATCAGGCTCCATCTCTCCACATGAGTGCTTGGGATGCTCCATTTCCACCAACATGATCCTCGCATTAAGGCCATCCGAAATGAACAACAGTTACTGGGTGCCACCCTCCTGGATCCCTGAACAAAACAAAACCTCAGCACTTTCCTTCCACCCACCAAATAGAGAGTAAAATTGCAGAAAAGGAGACCTTGCTAATTAGAATCAACTGGAGACATCTGTTGCGTCTAGCTTCACTTCTCAAATGTCACGGTGGAACAACATCCGCGACGTGACAGCAGTAGAGTAGCCAAGTACCGTAAGCGGCAGCAGCAGCAGGCAAGGTGCAGAAGCCCTAATGGTGGACCTCTGGCAATCTATTATTTACCACCTCACCAAAACGCATGCAATGCAGGGCACAATCCAACACACAGAGACCAGCTAAAGATCATGGTGGCAACGACTATCTGCTCCTCAACACCAAAGTTTTATTGTAATGTGTTCTGACCCAATTAGACTTCTGGGTCTCCAAAATGGACGAATGGCCCGAGCTCGCTCGCCACGCATAGAGGTGTTGTCCTGCCCAGTCAGCCAGCGCATATCTGAGCGAACTTCAGCACAGCTGGAGGAGTCATTACAGACAAACGCAATCCGGCTTTCCACAGATAATGTTGGATCGATTGACTTCATCATGATGTAATCAGGCCATGAGATCTCTGATTGAAGTGTGGGCCCCAATTGCCGAGGTCACCGGATATATTGCCGGTTCTACTTCACTTCCTCTTCAAAAAGAAATTGTCTCTTGAAACTTTTTTTTAAAATGATCATTTCTTACTGCCAATTTTTATTCTCAGTTCCAACAGTTTCATTTTGCTTGTTTTGCTGTGAGGGAGACTGTAAAAGACAGCATGGTTCACATGGACAACACCGTATTCCATTTACTCACTTTAAACTTTAGAAAGTTTTCCCCGCATTGTCAATGGTTTTAGAGGTCATGATTGCCTGTGAGATACAGCAATAATCATGGTCCCCTTTGGAACAGAAATGTGGGTTTCTAAGTGCATATCACCCTCACAATCTTTAACCCCTTCAACGACCCTTGCCGTATCCATACGTCCAGGTGGTTTGGGGTTTCACGCACCTGGACGTATGGATACGTCCAGAGATCTGCGCGAACTCTAAGGCATAGTTCGCGCGTATCGCGCGTGTTCAGCTGTATATTACAGCTGACATCCCGCAGCGTCGCCCCGACCCGATCGCTCCGGGGGGGTCCGTTTAAACCCCATTAATTATCCGCACCGAAGTTCGGTCGCAATAATAAATAAGAGAACGCAGGAGGAATCGCTCCTCCTGCGTCTCTGTCGGCGACAGCAGCGCACGATCGGCACGATCCGTGGCAGCACCTGCCATCCCCTACAGACAACACGGAGGGGCAGAGAATGCCTTCCGGGTTGTCTATGACGTCACGACGCCCGTAAGCCGTGCCCTGTGGGCGTGCCCCTGCATCGTGAACTGACCTTTGTCTAGGAACCAGTCATACAACAAGCTATGTACTGATTCCTATTGAAATGAGAGAACTAAAGAGCTCTCCTTCAAATCCCCTATGGGGAAAAGTAAAAAATAAACGAAAAAGTGAAAAAAAGTTGAAAACATGTAAAACCAAAAACAAAAAATAAAATAAAAATACTTACACCGCCCTTCTTCGCCCTTTACAAACGCCAATCGCCCCAAAAAGATCAAAAATAAATAACGTACCCATATTTGGTATCGCCGCTGCGTAACACCTGCCCTATAATTCTGTCATGTTAATTAACCCGTACCGGTGAACGCTGAAAAAAAAAAAAAACCAGAAAACAATCACAGAATTAAGATTATTGTTCATCCCGCAGTCCATAAAATGGAATAAAAAAGCGATCAAAAACCTCCTAAAAACGCCAAAGTATGTCCAATTAAAACCTCGGTTCATCCCGCAAAAAAAAAAGTCTCATACAGCTCTGATACGGGAAAAATAGAAAATGTATAGCTCTCAGAAGATAGCGATGCATAACAAAATAGCTATTCACACTAAAAACACTTTCTTTTTTTTTTTAAGTGCTTCAGCTTAAAAAAAAACTATAATAAATAGGGTAATCCGCCATAATCGTAGCGACCCAAAGATAAAGCAAACTTATCACCGATTACTGGCACTGGTGAGCCTTTAAAAATAAAAATAACAAACTCTACTAGGATTGCAGTATTTTTTCTTCACCTGGCCTCCAAAAAATGGATTTAAAAGCGATCAAAAGCTGTCCCCCCCAAAATTATACTAATAAAAACGGTGCAACACATCTTGCAAAAAACAAGTCCCTACACAGCTCCAAGCACAGAAAAATTTAAAGTTATGGCTCACGGACAAATGGCGATGCAAAAACGTATAATTCCTGGTGGAATAAAAGTGTTTTTTATTGTATAAAAAGCAGTAAAACATAAAAAAAATATACAAATTGGGTATCGTGTAATCGTATTGACCTGCATAGTAAAGCTACCAATTATTATAAACCGTACAGTGGACCGCTAAAAAAATAAAAATATAAAAAAAACCACCCACTACCAAGATTGCTGTATTTGGTTCAAAACCATCTCACAAAAACCTTAATAAAAATGAACATAGTCATCAATGCACCCATCAATGGTATCAAAAAAACTTCAACTCATCCCGCAAAAACAAGCCATACACAGCTCTGCACACAGCAATATAAAAAATGTTATGGCTGTCAGAATAGGAGAACATAAAAACGCCATTTTTTATAGACGTATTACTACTGTGTAAAAGTAATAAAACAGAAAAAACTAAATAAAATCTATATCATTGTAATTGTACCGACCCCATAGTGAAAGTATCACATCATTTACACTGCACGGCGAATGCTGTAAATTGAACACAAAAAACAATGACCGAACTGCGTTTTTCCCTCCCCATTATTTCATAGCCCAATGCTAAAAAAAAACTATGGAAGCACCTGTGCATCCAAAATGCACAGTACACCCCTAGATGAGATCCCTGTTGAATCCAAAATGGGGCGACTTCTGGAAGATTTCGCCTGTTCTGCTATTTTGGGGGCTTTGCAAAAGGCGACATGGCCCCAACCAAAATCTGCGTTCCAAAAGCCAAATAGCGCTCCCCTCCCTTATACGCCCTGCTAAGCGCCCAAACAGCAGTTTAACACCCACATGTTCGGGTATTGCCGAACCTTGGAAGAAATTGCTTAACAAAGTTTTAGGGTTTTTTTTTTTCAGATTCCATGTAATAGAAACCTTATAAGCTAAAATTTGCAAATTATAGGAAAAAAAATGTTTTTAATTTCACAGCTTAATGCTAAAAAAATTTGTGAATCATGTGTGGGTCAATATACTCAATCGCGACCCCATGTATATAATCCTTAAGGGGTGTAGTTTTCCAATAATGGCGGTCTATTAGGGGTGTTTATTAGTTTTAGCACCTTAGTGTGTCCCCAAACTGAAAAGGCGCCTAAATAAAATCATATTGAAACTGATACCCTAGAAGTATGTAGGTTCTCCTCCTATTCTGGGGCTTATGGGTGAGCCAAATAATGCACTAGGGCCACATATGGTATATCCTCTAAAAACGGCAAGACCAGGGGGAATTGATATTAATTGCATTTACTAGTCACAACTTTACTGTAATTCCCAGTGAATAATGGATGGATAAATAACTTGACAATCAGCAAAAAAGTGAAATTTTGAAATTTCACCATCCACTTTGCTTTAATTCTTTTTCTGTGAAATATCTAAAGGGTTATCAAACTTCCTAAATAGTGTATGTAAATAACGTTAGGGGTCTGTTTTCCTCAATGGTGTTCACTTATAGGGGTTAACTAACATGCAGGCCCCTCAAAGCCCACGTCAGAACCAGGAGTGGTCCCTAAAAAAGTATATGCAAATTTTCTTGAAAATGTGAGTAAATTACTACTAAATTCTAAGTCCCCCTAATGTCGTAAAAAAAAAAAAAGACATTTAAAAAATGATGCCGAATCTATAGTGGACATATGGTAGATCTAGTTATAAACTATTTTGTGAATAATTATCTGTCTTGCACGCAGCAAATTTTGCAACTTTCAAAATCGCAAATTTTTACCAAATTTTCAATGAAATTTTTGATATTTTTCACAAACAAACAAGGATTGTTAATGGATAAAAATTTCTTACTAACTTAAAAGCACAATGTGTCACGAGAAAGCCCCCACAATCTCTGAATCATATGGCTTAGGTTAAAAGTGTCAAAAAGTTATTCTCACATAAAGTGACACATGCCAGATTTCCAGAAAATAGGGCAGGTTCAGAAGGCCAAAACAGGCCTGTCCTTAAAAGGGGGTTTAATATGTGGCTTGAAAGTCATTTATAATTTATTTAAGGGGTCATGTAGCAGTGAGATACATTCAATTAATCCATGGTCCTTTTGGAACAGAAATGTTGTTTCTAAGTGGCATTTCTCCCTCACAATTTTAACATGACGAGAAGTCATTTTAAGTAATTTTTTGGGTCAAGAGCTTTGAAATGCAGCAATACTACAGGTCCAAATATAAAAAAATGTTTTTTTAATAGACATTTGTTCTTCACAATAGTCAAAAGTGGCTCAAGGGTCATTGTTTTGGAATTTTATTGGGGCATTTTTTGCTGTGACATGCAGCTATAACTACAGGACTATTATAAAAAAATTTTTGTTTCTAACAGACATTTGTTCTCACAAATTGTCAAAATTGGCTCAATGGGTCATGTTTTGAATTTTATGGGGCAAATTTTGGCTGTGAAATTGCTGCAAGACTACAGGTCCAAAAGAAAAAATTCGTGGTTTTCTAACAGACATTGTTCTTCACAATTGTCAAGAGAGGCTCAAGGGTGATGGTGTGCTGTCAAAAACAGAGAGGTAGAAACTGTAAATGGACACATATTGAAAATGACTTGTTTTGCAAGATCTTTAAACTAGCTAGCAATCCCTGTAATGAGACAAAACCCAATTAATACAATTAAACAAGAGAAACAAAGACATGGTGGGATCCATCCTAATATAAAAATGTGATTTCTAGAAATAACTAACAAAAAAACTGCATGTACAAAATACCTGGAAAAAAATTTCCTCTGAATGTACAAGGGAAGGTACAGGAACGACTGCCAGATGTAGGTTATTTCAAAAGGACATGGAGTAATGGAGCACGGACAGAGAACAAAGAAACAGAGACAATTCCTCCAGCACGTTGAGATAAAATGAGAAAAAGAATGCCAAGAAAAAAAAGGGTACCTGGGTGGAACAGAGCGTTAACCACCAGTATTTCCAAGTGAAGCTCAATTGGTCCCGCACTCATACGGAGGGGCAAGCGCTACCCAGGTCTTGACTGAGTACTGTGAGGAAGGCTGTAGGTCTTATCTCACACTCCGCATCCGCACATTCTGCTTCAGCAGACAGTGTTTCCGTTGCCTACGTCATAAGGCATTTTACCATGTTAATAACAGACGGACGCCAGCTTGGAGCTCTCACCGCCCCACTGTAACACCGGCCCTGGCAGCTGAACCTGCATGTGAATAGATGCCAGATAAACGCTAGCCGTGGCTCCTCACACGCCCCACTGTAAGTCTTTGCCCTGGCAGCTGACCTCCGTGTTAATAGAAGACAGACGCTAAGCCCTGGGCTCTCACCGCACACCCACTGTAAGTCTGGCGCTGGCAGCTGACCTCCGTGTTAATAGATGGCTGACGGCATGCACTGGCTCTCACCGTTAAGGGGCAATCTGGAGATCTTCAAATTTCTCTGAAAAAATCAGATATTGAAATAGGTGATTTCTGTTAGGTTAAGTAGGTGAAAATGGCTGCAGGGCTGGAACACAAATTGCACAATTGAGGCTTAAAATTTTCTGGGGCTGAGACACATGGCCGCATCATTTTGGAATCTCAGGTGAGTCTGTCCCTAATCACTGAAGAAGATTTGGAGAAAAAAAAATGTTGGAAACCAGTTGTATTGATTGGCTGAATCACTCTCAGAAGCCAGGAGGGCACATGTCTTCTCAACTAAAAGTGTTTTGGGGATGATAGAACATATGTATTACTTATGGGGTGTTCAGATGAATTAACACATCTACATGTTTAAAAATAACCTTTAAAAACTGCAGGAGGTGTAAGTTGTATGTTATTCACACTTGAAAAAAAAGCAAGATGATAATAATGTAAAACAATAATAAAACTTCATAGTGCCTACTTTGTGATCTGTGGTCAAACAGGTTTAGGGGTCATCTGTGGTACAGG
Organism: Phyllomedusa bahiana; assembly: GCA_025379985.1. Classification (NCBI taxonomy): domain Eukaryota; kingdom Metazoa; phylum Chordata; class Amphibia; order Anura; family Hylidae; genus Phyllomedusa; species Phyllomedusa bahiana. Next base: position 63,151 of record JAODAL010016888.1, read on the forward strand.
AACAATAAAAGTCAATGTCCAGTTCAAACTAAAATGTGGTTCAAAGACTCCTTTCCCACGCTTTTTCAACTGTGGGTCAGACAGGTTTTAAATGGGTCATACTGTGGTCCAGACAGGCATAGTGAATGTCAGTGAAACTAAAATGGGGTTGAAAGACTCCTTTTTTCCCGGCACTTTTTAAATCTTGGTCAGACAGGATTTGGGGCTCAATGCTGTTGGCCAGGACAGGTATAGTGAATGTCCAGTGAAACTAAAATGGGTTAGAAAGACACCTTTTTACCGGCACTTTTTAATCTGGGGTCATGCAGGTTTTGGGGCTCAATGCCTGTGGCCCCAGACAGGGATAGTCTATGATGACCAGTTTCAACAAAATGGTGGTTGAAAACTCCTTTTTCTGAACTTTTTAATTTGTGGGTCAGACAGGTTTAATGGTCATTCTGTGTACAGACAGATATAGTCAAGTTCCAGCTTCAACTAAAAGGAGGTTCAAAGACTCCTTTCCGCACTTTTTAATCTGTGTGTCAGACAGGTTTTATGTCCATACTGTGGTACAGGACGGTATCAGTCTATGTCCAGTTCAAATAAAATGAAGGTTCAAAGATTCTTTTTCCGGCACTTTTAATCTGGAGTCAGACAGGTTTAAATGGTCATACTGAGGTACAGAACGTAAAGTCAATGTCCAGTTCAACCAAAATGGTGGTTCAACAGACACTCCTTATTTCCCGGCACTTTGATCGGGGTCATGCAGGTTGGGGCACATGCTGTGGCCCAGACCAGGCAAAGTCAATGTCCCAGTTCAACTAAATGTCATTCAAAGACTACTCCCTTTTCCCATCACTTTTTTTAATCTGTGGGGTCAGACAGGTTTAATGGTCATACTTTGTACAGAACAGTAGGCTTGTTCACACGGCGTTTTGTGATCCTTTATTACGGATCCGTTATAACCGGATCCCAACAACGGATCTAACAATTGTACAGTGTGATTAACATTGAGTTAACTGGCAAAAGGCGCATCGTGTTCCCACGGGAGATTCAGCGATGCGCTTTTGAGAGCTCTTCTGCACTGCGCTTTTGCTCCGCTTTAAGAATTGACATGTCAATCTTATTGCGTTTTACGCAACTGAACGCCCATAGGAGATAATGGAGTCCGCTTTTGGCACTTGTCCAAAAAGCGCTCCACACTCCTGGTACGTAACAGCTGGCTTTGCATCCTGAAAGCGGATGCGAAAAAGCGCACTGGAAGGCTGGACGGGGATCGCTGGAGAGGTGTTGCAGCGGCCAAACGGGAGCGCAGGTGTGCAGAGCGGCGGCAGCGCAGGGGGAGCAAAGCGGCGGGGAGGGAGCGGGGTTGCAGAGCGGCGGCGGCGCAGGTGAGCAGAGTGGCGGCCGGAAGGGGGCGGAGCGGTGTGCAGAGCGGCGGGCGGCGCAGGTGAGCAGAGCGGCGGCAGCGCAGGTGTGCAGAGCGGCGGCGGCGCAGGTGAGCAGAGCGGCGGCGGGAGCGCAGGTGTGCAGAGCGGCGGCGGCGCAGGTGTGCAGAGCGGCGGCAGCGGGGGGGGGCAGACATAAAGGCAGTGGCGGCGCAGGTGTGCAGAGCGGGCGGCAGCGGGGGGGGGGGGGCAGACATAAAGGCAGCGGCGGCGCAGGCAGATATGAGGGCTTTTTAATCGGGGGGGCAGATAGGTTTAAGGGTCATGCTGCAGTCCAGGACGGGGGAAAAGTCAATGTCCATTTTAAAGGGTTAAAAATGGGGGTTTCAAAGACCCCTTTTTCGGGGCCATTTTTTAATCGGGGGTTTAAGGGGGGGGGGTTTTGGGGGCTCTGCTGCTTTCCCTAAAAAGGGGGGGGAAATAGTAAATTGCCCAGTTCAAGTAAAATGAGGGTTAAATTTCTTTACTCCCTTTTTGGGAAACTTTTTAATTTGTGGGCCCGGGCGGGTTTTTTGGGGGTCAGGGTGGTGCAAGAAAGGGTGGGTGAATGGTGTTTTAACTTTTTTTTCTGGGGGCTTTTATAACCTAAGTGTGGTCCCTTTAAGATGTAGCAGTACCCAAATTTGACTGTTGTGGAGGGTTAATTCCACCCTTCTCCGGGCCCTTTTTTGAGCGTAATAATGAAGGTATTTTTCCTCTTACCATAGACTTTAATGGTCATCGGCGATTTTCTTTTTTATCGACTATCGGATATTTATTGATAATTGCCGAAATCGACTATCGCCCCGATGACGATAGTCAAATGTAATTCCCTCATCACTATTTCTCCAGGCCCAAAAAACCATTGGGGATCCTAAAAGGGAAGTTAAAGGGGAGCTAAAGGCCTTAATACCCAAACCCGTCAGGGGAGTTGTCATGGTGGAGTAAAGGGACGTTTTCTAGGGGCTGAAAACCTGTAAACCCTCGAGTGAACTCCATATTCAAGAGAGTTAAAGGAGTTTTATCGTTTGAACTGTTCGTGCTCTTCAGCTAATTCTCTGAGATTGAATTTGAAATCCAGGGGCGAGTCTCTTCTCTCAGCAGGCGTACCTCTCCTTCCAGGAGGCGTGCCTCTCCTCACTGAAAACCTGTGACATCATCATTCTGGGTGAGGCAGTAGAAGCAAAACAATGTCTGCAGAGGACAGCTCCTCAGCCTCCTGCATGCTTCTTATGTGTCTGCAGAGCCTTCAGGCTCCACAAGCTCCTTGCTGGGCTATATGCAGTTATACACGCAGCCTGAACTGATGAGACATGTGAGGAATGTACACTGCCCCCCCTTCCCCTCTGTTACCATGCAGCAGACTGGGTTATATGGAGCACTGCACACTGTCCTCCCCCTCCTCCTCTCCCCGTGTTAACAGGCAGGAGATTCTATAATACTGTGTTATATGAGGGGATCGGTGACATAAACAGCCAGTAATTGCCCAGATCATTCACCCTAGAGCTGGGATATGTGTAGAGAGGCAGCAGCCCTTGGTTTCACTATCGATTTTAACAGCTCAGAGGTGAGAAAACATGGAGTGTGCAGGCAGTCAATCACAGCGCAGGGGGCGTGGCCGGGGCGTTTACTGTCTGTGGGCGTATCCCACTAGGCTGAATGAAATTTCACTCAAGACAGTTAATTTCTACTGCTTGAAATGGTTATACACATGGAACAGGTAGCGGACTAGGTAAAGGGTTTTTTCTCCATTAACCCATGTAGACAGTTAAGCCACAAATAAGACGAATCCAGTCCGATTGTATACAAAATTTGTTTTATGAAAATTATTTTAAATGCCCATATAATTTTTGCGGGTTCAATTCACATTACAAATATGAAACCTGTAATCCATGAAGTATGATATTCACTTACATAGCTTGAGCATGACAGCCATACATACGTAAGTCCATACTATCATGGGGAGAGTGGTTGCTTTTGCCTGCATCAAGAGTTCTAGCGTCCAAGCTCACAAGATGACGTTTTGGAGGTAACTCCTCCTTCTTCAGACAAGCGCATGGTAGGACGAACCTCTCACCACATGCTCAAGCTATGTAAGTGAATATCATGTTTCATGGATTACAGGTTTCATATTTGTAATGTGAATTGAACCTGCAAAAATTATATGGACATTTAAAATAATTTTCATAAAACAAATTTTGTATACAATCGGACTAGATTCGTCTTATTTGTGAATGAAATGTCAGCCAGCCAATCACAGTGCAGGGGGCATGTCTAGGGGCGGGATCCGGCCAGGGGGCATGTCCCGACCAGCAGCAGCAGAAACAGAATACAGATTTACAGAAAAGCTCATATCTGCTAAACCAAGTGACAGAGGTGATGCAAACCAATTACAAAAAAGCTTATTTTTACTGCCCCCATAATCTGAGAAAATGATCTTTGTAGCGATAAAACCCCTTTAAGGCAGTGCTGGAATATAACAGTGGCCACACAAAATATTGACAGTTTGGGCACAATTTGTTCATTTTCATTTAGGGGTGTACTCACTTTTTCTGTCAGCGGTTTAGACATTGATAGCTGTGTGTTGAGTTATTACCCTGTTATACATGCTGTATACTGTCTATTTTACATTGTCTCAAAGTGTCATATCTTCAGTGTTGTTCCATGAAAACATATAATACAATATTTACAAAAATATGAGGAGTGTACTCACTTGAGTGAGATTCTATAAATATGAAAGCCACACTTTTAGCATGAGAAAGAAAATAAAAGCAGAGGATAAAAACACCTAATTACAAGGTCAGGTTGCAGATGTAGACTTTCCTGCCCTTTTAGTCAGCAACAAGTCTATGTTAAAACAATTAATCCAGCATATATAAACATGAACATAAACAACAAATAACTAATTTTTACCAATTGCAGCGAACATAATCGTAAATTATTAGGAAATGCAAGCATATATTTAAGTATAAAAAGAAAACCTGAGCAGGTTAGAATGTGATAACATGAAGTAATACGCTACTGGTGCTTTCACACAGCGCAGTTTTGGTGCAGTTTTAACTATTCTCCAATTTAAACGGCCCCTCATATTTTTGAAAATATTTCTTATCTTTTCATGGGACAACACTGAAGATAAGACAATTTGACACAATGTAAACTAGTCATTGTGCAGCTTGTATAAGGGTGCTTTCACATGGAGCATTTTTCGGGATGTTTTTTGGTGCATTTTCTGGTGTGGATTTTCTGCAGAAATGCACAGCATCAATTGCTGTGTATTTCTGGAAAAAACACACCAACAATGCTTTGTGTAAAACAGTGTAAATTTGATGTGCCCATAAAATAACTCAACAGAAAGCCATCAATGTGTAAATCGCTAGCAGCAAAAGTGAGTACACCCCTAAATGAAAATGGTGTGGCTACCATTATTTTCCAGCACTGCCTTAACCTTTTTGGGCAGGGAGTTCACTAGTGCTTCACAGGTTGCCACTGGAATCCTCTTCCACTCCTCCATGATGACATCATGGAACTTCTGGATTTTAGAGACTTTGCGCTCCTCTAGCTTCTATTTTAGGATGCCTCACAGATGCTCAATAGGGTTTAAGTCTGGAGACATACTTGGCCTGTCCAGCACTTTTACATTAATTTTCTTTAGCATCTTGGAGCTATGTTTGAGAACGTTTTCATGCTGGAATACTGCCCTCCGGCCCATTTTCCAATGGGGGGGATCGTGCTCTGCTTCAGTATGTCACAGTACATATTGGAATTCATAGCTCCCTCTATGAACTGTAGCTCCCCACAGCTGACAGCACTCAAACCATGACACTCCCATCACCATGCTTGACTTTAGGCAAGATACACTTGTTTTTGTACTCCTCACCTAGCTGCCGCCAGACATGCCTGACACCATTTGAACCAAATATGTGTATCTTGGTCTCATCAGACCACAGGACATGGTTCCAGTAATCCATGTTCTTAGTCTGCTTGTCTTAAGAAAAACGGTATGTGGGCTTTCTTGTGCATCATCTTTAGAAGAGCTTTCTTCTAGGAAGACACCATGCAAACCAATTTAATGCAGTGTGCAGCATATGGGTATATACATCTATTTTGAAAAGATACACACTGGATATGACACAGAGCACAAACACTCAACATCACTGGTCAACCATGGTGAGGCCTGCTTTGAGTGGAACCTGTCTTGTTAAACTGGTGTATAGTCTTGACCACTCGGTTGAAGCTCAGTTCCATGATATTGGCAATCTTCTTAAAGCCTAGGTCATATTTATGTAGAGCAACAATTCTTTTTTTCAGATCCTCAGAGTTCTTTGCCATGTTTAACTTCCAGTATGAGAGAGTGTGAGAGCGCTAACATCACTGCTCCCCATTTACACCTGAGACCTTGAAGCAGTAATAAGTCACATGACAGCTTGGTTAAGAAATTGGGTACAATTTGTCTATTTTCACAAAGAGGTGTACTCAATTTTGTTTCCAAAAGTTTAGACATTGATGACTGTGTGTTGAGTTATTTTGAGAGCACAACAAATTTAAACTGTTATACAAGCTATACACGGACTACTTTCCATTGTATTAGTGTCATATCTTGAGTGTTGTCTCACTTTTGTGAGATGCTGTATTGCAAGAAAAAGGAGAGAGAGAATAATAGGTTATATCAGAAGTGTAACAATAACGACCTGAATGACTAACATTCAACACACAAGGCTGCGTTGGAAAAACACACAGTTGTAAGATGAGGTGCACTAGGACTGCTATTTCACAGGGAACACAAGCATTTACTTACACTAGTCAGAATGTCACAGATTGTCTCTAACACAACCAAGGACACGGTACCCAACAGTAGTCATTAAGCAAATACATGAATCTACAGCATATTTTGGTTCATGGCTGGCTGCTTCCTCTCATTAATAAAAACAGAGAAGTCTCATTAAACATAGCATGTACAAGCTATTGACTTTTGCTGAGAAAGCAAAATTAATTTCTCAGAACCAACAACTACTTTTTCATTAAATAATTGCAGTTTTAGAATGCGTACCTTGTTGTCATATGTTTTAATTCTTCATTTCCTATTATTTATATAATACCAACATATTTTGCAGTGGTTTTCACCAATTATTTTAGTGCCAGCACTGAATGTAACAATTATTATAAAAATCTCTTGAGAAGAGAAAAACCATGTAAAATTTCTGAAATAATTAACCCCTTAGTTACATGACCACAGACTTTTTTTTAATTCATTGTTGTATAACAGGAGCCGTAACTTTTTATTATTCTGTTAAAATAAATGCATCAGGGTTTGTTTTTTACAGAACAAGTTTATTTTTTATTGACAGCATTTTGAAGTAACTTCTTAATACTTCTATTTCAATCAGTGCTCTCGTTTGGCGCTAATCGGCATTTGTACGATAGTTTGTTGAAAACTATCAATTGCTAGCCCTATGGGCAGTTGAAAATTTTCAGGGACTGAAGGAAGGAACACTGTTGATTTTGTGTTACGGTTCTTCCACCAGCCCGCATTTCACAGTTTTGATAAAACAATTTGTTTCAAAATCCTAGTTGGTGTTGGAAATTAGGGGGATTTAAGATAGCTGTGATTTGCCGTCTTTCAACAAGGACTGTCAAAAACTCTTCCCTACTTTTAACTGACAAGAAAATTTTGCCCCGGCAAGGTGGTGTGCGAAAAAGGTCAAAATCTCCTGGCCCCCTTAAGAGGGTAAGGCTGGAGCCATCCCCTTTCCTGGAAACTCTGAACCTCGTTGTTAGAAATCTCTAAAGTCTACCCCCCTTTTTGGACTGCCTGTGAAAAAAGGTCGGGTCTGAGTCACCTTCTTTGTTCAACCCCTGCTTCGTCCGGGGTGGTGCATTACACATCAGCTCGGCCCCCCGTTTAACCGTCCCATGGGTTTATGTGGGAAAAAAACTGGAATTTTTCCCCCCCCCCCATGTTCAGCGATTTGTGGAGCAGCACAATGCCATTAGCAGTACGAAGTGACACTGGGTACAAGCAGCGGTGCGGACCCGGGGGGGTTGAGCCACCGAGAGTGGTGGCAGGTGATTGTGCTCTGCACTATCCTGGTGGTTTTGAAGATGCACAAAAGTGGTAGTGCGGACACTATGACACTGTGGCATGAATGAGCATTGTGGGGATCTTAGTTATGTACAATATTGGACACTCTGAAACAGCAGGTTCCACCAGCGATGGAGGAGGAGACGGACACAGATGCGGACACAGAGACCTTTCCCTCCCGTCGAATTCCATGAAGGCGCCTGACCAGTTTCACAACTTTATCAGGTCTTCATTAGGCGGAGTGGTTCGGGGTCCAGGATGGTGCAAGCATCGCATCAGCTCTCAGGGTACAGATCTGAGTGCAGTCAGGGCTGTGTTGAAGAAAAAAATAAACAAAAGAAACTGAGGGGAGGATGAGGTATCCCTGGGACACAGACGTTACGATGTACCTGCCTTGGAAAGAGGTTGGCACTGGATTGAGGCGGAGCAGGAAGATGAGGAAGATCAGTTGGGCATAGGCTCATCTATCACATGTGTGCTTTGATGCTCCATTCCTCCAACATGATCCTCACATTAAGGCATCATAATGAACAACAGTTACTGCGTGGCCTACCTCGGGAGTCCCCGTTACAAATCGAAAACTCCACGCACTTTCCTTCCACCACCAAATAGATAGTAAAATGCGAGGAATTGGAGAACCGTGCTGATTGTTCAACTGGAGAAATCTGTTGGTCTGCTTCACGTTATTCAATGTCATACGGTGGCACAACGTCAGCAATGTGACTGCAGTTAGTAGTCCAAGTAGCCGCAGCAAGAAGGCATTGTGAGAAGCCTAATGGGTAATCCTCTGGCAATCCTCCCTTCCTACATCCCACCTCACAATGCATGTAAGCAGGGCACACATAAAACACACAGAGTCAAGGCTTTAGATCATGATGCACGACTATCCTGCATTCAACATCGCTATGTTTTTTGGATATGTTCCGGACCCAATCAACTTCTGGGTATCCAAAATGGATGAAAGGACGAGCATCGCTCGCCACGCCATAGAGGTGTTGTCCTGCCCAGCAGCCCAGAGTAATATCTGAGCGACCTTCTGCCACAGCTGGAGGAGTATTACAGACTCAACGCATTCCTGGCTTCATAATAATGTGGATCGTTTGACTTTCATCAAGATGAATCAGTCTGTCGGGATCTCTGATGATGTTGTGGCCCAATTGCCGATGGTCATCCGATTAGTTGCCAGTCTACTTCACATTCCTCTTCAAACAGAAATGGTCCTCATAGAAAAAAAAATGTTTTATAATGATCATTCTTTCGGCAATTTTTATTCTCAGTTCCCAAAGGTCATTTGCTGGTTTTACGTGACGGGAGACTGTAAAAGACACCAATTGTAATGAAAAATATGTATTCCATTTTCTCACTTCTTCATTAAATGTGTGTCTTTGCACAGTCTTCTAAATGTTTTGGGGTCCTGGGGCTGTGTTGATACAACTGTAATCCAGTCTTTTGGAACAGAAATGTGGCTTCTAAGTGGCATTTCTCCACTCCAATTTTTATAATGTGGTGAGCATGTTATTTTTATAATTTTTTTGGGTCATTCTTCTGTGAAATACAGCTATAATAGGGTCCGATGTAAAAAAAAAAAATAAAGTGGTGTTCTAAACAGATATTTGTTCTTAATAATTGTCAACAGTGCAATGGCGTCATGTTATGAATTTTTGGGGGCATGTGCTGTGAAATACAGCGTATACTACAGTACTATTGTAAAAAATGTGTTTTTTAACGAACAATTGTTCTTCACAATTGTCAAACAGTGGATGAAGGGTCAGGTTTTGAATTTTATGTGTGGAATGGTGCTGTCAGAAATCAGGAATAGGTAGGACACTGTTAATGGGAATATTGCAAAACGCTTGATTTTGCATGGTATATTTAACAGAGCTAGCAATCCTTTAGTAAGACCAACCCATTTAATACAATTAAAAAAAGAGAAAACAAAAGAAGTAGTGGGATATCATCCTATTTTTAAAATGTGTTTTACTAGATTTAAACTTCTAAAAATAATTGTTGTACAAATTAGCTGATACAAATACTTCCTCTGAATTATAGTACAAGGAGGGACAGGAAGATTGAAACAGATGTAGGTTATTCAGAGGACATGGAGTATGGAGCACATTCGCCAGCCAAGAACAGAGGGACAAATTTCTCCAATCACGTATGAGTAAAACGAGAAAAAGAAGCCAATGAAAAAGGGCACCTGGTGGATAACAGGAGCATTAAACAACCATTTATTTCCAAGTGAAGATCAAATGGTCCGCACTCATACGGAGGGGACAAGCGCTCTTGTAGAGGCAGTAATTTCTCAAGAGCTATCAAGGTCTTGACTGTGTAATGAGGAAGGCTGAGGGTCTTAGCTCGACACTTTCGGCTTCCGCCACTTGCTTCAGCATGACTGTTTTCCCGTTGCTGCGTCTTTAAGGGTTTTTTTGCGGGTTTTTAATAGATGAGGGAAACGCCGCCATGGCCCCTCCCCAGCATCCACTGTAACCCCGGGCCCCTGCTAGCTAAAACCTGCGGTTAAAAGTTTCGAACACCACCCCCCCCCCCAGGGTTAAACCCGGAAACCACTGGTTTCCCCCGGGGCCCTGCTAGCTGAACCAGCGTGATCCCTTTTTACACCTCACCTCCTTGATATATTTTCCTTCAACCCACTTGACTTTAGAGTACAGGTTTTTCAGACAGGCCTCGTTGCCTACGGGGGACATCTGTTTTTTTTGTTTTAAAATTTAAAAATGCCCACGGTGGAACAATGTCCCCAAGTGAATGGCAATTTACCCTACTGCGCAGTTTTGGGAAAATTTCTAGATGTTTTTAATATATTTTTATTTTTATTGGAAATTTTCTGCTGTTTGGCCCATAAGGGGACCTGTCGGGTTTTTGGGTCATGTGCGTTACAGGATAGGGATATAAATTTCCCAAATTTCACAAAAAATACTGCTTCAAAGATTCTTTTTTCCGGGCTTTTTTTAATCTTTTGGGTATGTAGATTTAAGGGTCATGTGTTTTTCCGGACAGGGTTAATCTACTCCAGTTAAACAAAAAATGGGGGGTTCAAAGACCCCTTTTTCCCGGATTTTTTAAATTTTGTGGGCAAAACGGGTTTAAAGGGGTTCATGTTTCGGGGGGGGAACAGGCATAGTAAATTTTTCCTTTTTTAAACTAAAAGGGGGTTGAAAAACTCCTTTTTTCCGGAAATTTTTTAATTTTTTGGGTCAGCAGTTTTAAAGGGGTTATGCGGGGTCCAGGACGGGAAATGGTAAATTTGTCCTTTTAAAAACAAAATGGTGGTTCAAAGGGGGGTTCAAAGACCCCTTTTCCGCCTTTTTAATCTGTGGGCCCTGTAGTTTTAAAGGGGTTTCATGTGATATCCAGGAAAAGGCATAGTCAATGTCCTTTTAAAACTAAAAGGGTGGTTCAAAAAACCCCTTTTTTTCCGGGCCTTTTTAATCTGTGGGTAAGAAAAGGTTTAAGGGTATAAAATTTTGTAAAATGTGTTCTTTAACATTTTCCTACCTATTCTGGATATCCCCTCTTTTATGGGCTGCATCACCTCCTTCAGGTCAGAATTAAAAATTTAAAACCAAGAAAACAGGACAAATCAATGAATTGGGACAACCCTTTAAAACCCTTGGGGTTTATAAAATTTTTAAAACCCAACAGAACAACTAGATTTTAATTTTTAGGCATATAGGGAAACAAAAAAAATACAGACACCCCTGAAATTTTAGCCCCAAATTTTCCCCCAAATGAAAGGAAAAAATTAAGCCTTGAGTTTTAAATCCCCTACAAAAAACCCAATGTAATTTAGGCATATATGGGCCCAAAAAAAAACCCCCCCCCCCCATATTTTAACCCCCCCAAATTTAACCCACAATAAAGAGGTTTTTAAAACCTTGGTTTTAAATACCCCCAGAAAAAACCAATGGAACCCCCCCCACAGGTTTTGGGGTCCCCCCCCCGGGGTTTTAGGGAGACAAACCCCAAAAACTAAAAAAAAAATTCCGGGGACAGGGATGGGTCAATGTCCAGTTTAATTTCAAATGAGGGTTTTCCAAAAAATATCCTTTGGAAATTTTTAAATTTTGGGGGTCATGCGGGTTTTTAAAAGGGTTTATGGCATGGTACAGGACAGGGATGGGAAAATTAGTCTGGACTTTTTTCTGTGCTCTTGTTCCCTTTAATTGTCTTGCCTGAAAAGTACAACAAAATAAAATAACCCCCTTTTGTTGGGGATAAGCTGCACTCACCTTTAATCCCCCAAACCCTTGCCCAAAACCTGGGTTTCCAAATGCTGTTCACTGGGTTTAGCGCCCGTTTCCCTTTAAAGCCCCCCCCCCCTTAGGCTTCAGCAAGGGAAGGAATGAGAAAAATTTTTTACAGGACCACCGTTTCCCAAAGTGAAAAATGTGAAATCCAAATTTTTTTAAGGGTGTTTAAAAAACCCATACACAGCATGGGAAACAAAAAAAAAAAGATTAGTTTTTTTACCATTTTAAACGGGGTTTTTAATAAAATAAAAGAAGTGTTCCTAAGAAATAAAATAACTTAGGGAAGATAAAATTTATTGCAGATATTTGGCGGGGGAATATCTATGGGGGCCCACAAAACGAAGTAAAACCATAGCAGATAATATTTTAAACCCAGTAAATTTTGTGAGAAGTATTTTAACGTCCCCTGGCTAAATTTAAACCCAACCAGTTGCTTTCCCCATGCACAAAAAAAGATGCAATTTTTGTAAAAAAATATAAAAAAAACCCAAACATTTACAAAAAAGGGGTTAAAAAAAGTTACAAAAAAAAATTTTTTTTAAATTAATTGTTACTCTGCCCCATTTAGTATACAACATACAATGAATATATGCAAAAAAAAATTTTATAGGCTTTAAAAAGTAATTTTTAAAAACCCACGTGGGTTGAACATTTTCCCACACATAAAGAAGGGTCATACTTACCATTAGGAGTAACAAAACACTTTATAGAGCAACATAAAGGCCATTTTAGAGGGCCCTTTGCTGTAAAGCGAAAAGGAAAGTAGAAAAGCCAAAAATTAGGGTGGCAAATTGGAAAAGCAAAAGGGCGAAAGCGCGAAGCGTTTTTGGAAATTTGAGTTAGATCCCAGGACCCAAAGGGGGAAAAAATTTTCGTTTTGATCGGGCTTATTTGTTGAGCAAAAAACTATGACAAAGTTGAAATCGGCAGGGTTTTTTATGTTGATGGGAATTTTTCGATCACGCAAAATTTTTAGGTGAAATACCCCTAAACTATTAAATCGCGCCTTTTTCCCGGAAGGGGCCCCCCTGTCTTTTTGGGGGCGGCCAGAAAAATCAGCTTAGAAAATAGAGCAGGGTGAGTGGGTGTGCGAGCCCATGAGGGGTGTGAAAGGGTTTTTGATTGGCTGGAAAAACACGGGACCTGTTTTAAAATAAAAACACCCCTTCCTTTTTCCAGCATCAGTGTGTGTCTGTGCCCTCATAAGAGAAAGGATGTTTTGTAGGTTTCTCTCCCCTTTACAGTTTAGCAAAATTTCTCTTTGTTCACACAGAAAACTATTTTTTTAAAGCTGTAAACATTAGAACATCCCGTAATACTCGAGTATAACCCGGTTTTTCAGCCCAAAAAATGAGCTAAAAAAAACTCTCCCTGGGCTTTTTCTCGAGTCATTTGTGGGCCCAGCAAGGGCCCCGCGAGGGCCCCGGGGCGCCGACAGGATGTTTCTTTTATTTTGGGGCTCCTCGGGGAGGCATATAAACTAAAGGGGGCCGAGTGAGCGCACAGTGTCCGGGGCGCCCGGGCCCCGGGGCATGCCCGGGCAGATCCCTTCACCTAAAAGCACTCCTCCGGAGCGCATTAGGTAAAGGGAAAACCACTCCGGGGCACAAAAGCGAGCGCTCCCTTTGCTCCCCCATGGGTCTCGGGCGGCCGCAGTTTCCCGGCACGGCAGGTGTTCATCACGTTTGCTTTTGGGGCCTGATGATTTCCCCCCCCGGTCCCGAGAAGATGCGGAATCGCGGGGGAAAGGCCGGAGCAGCGAGGAGGGAGGGCCCGGGGGACAGGGGACAGGGGGGGCCCCAGGTAAGTAAATTGTTTTTGTTTTTTTTTAAACTGCCTTTTCCTCCCCACAGCGGGCCTTTTCAAAAAAATAAAAAGGGAAAAACCAGTCTCCCCTCCACGTTTTGGCTTGTGTTTTTGCGCAAAAAATCGCAAAGGCCCCGTTCTCTTGTTTACAGAGCCATCCGCCGGCCCGGGGTTTAAAAAAACCCAAAAAGACTTCACAGGAAACCCGGGGTTTGTTTGGAAAACAGTAATACCTCAAAGAGACCAGGGCTAAGGCAAGTAATAAACTGAGACTTTATTGTAGAAAAAAGAAAAAAATCCCAGGCACTTTGGGCCAAACCTACTACCACTGGCTAACAAAAGAAACCCATGTTAATTGGGTTCCCCCCTTTTTCTGTCCCATTTAAAATAAAAATAAAAACCCAAACAATTTGGAAACCTAATCCCCATGGTCACCTTTCGGATAAATTTAAATTTGGGTAATAAAAAAACTCTTTCAAGGGCAATTTCTATTTAAGATAATATTTTAAAAAAATTAAAAATAAGGGCCTTTTTATGCAACAAATTAACATATTATGTCCCAAAATTATAGGCGTATCCGTGCATTGACTTGAATAGTTTTTATTATCCAAATTTTGTATCCCCCAGGTGACCATGGGGATTTGGCTTTCCAAATTATTTGGGTTTTTGTTTATTTTTTAAAAAGACAGGGGAAAAAGGGGAAACCTTTTAAAATAGTGGGGCAAGGGGTAAAGCGCCCCAAAAGTGTCTTTTTGTTAGCCAGTGGAAATAGGGTTTTCGCCCATGTGCCTGTAATTTAAACTTTTTTTACAATAAAGCTCCGTTTTTTACTTTCCTTTGAGCCGTGGATTCTTCGAGGGATTTGAGTTTTCCTAAAAATACCCGGAAAATTTTCCGTGAACGTCCCCTTTTTTTTTTTGATTCGCCGGGCCGGCGGTGAGCCCCCGTGAACAAAAAGAAAGGAATAGGATTTTTAGCGCAACACCAAGCAGCCCGTGGAGGGAGACTGGGTTTTTCCCTTTTTTATTTTTTCGTATTAGTTTTCAAATAGGCCTTGTCAGTCATTCCCCCGAGGGCAAATTTTTAAGCGGCATTTGAAATTTCGCATAAAATTTTTACAGCACATTGTTTTTAAAGGGGCAACCTAACTACTTAATCACTGCCTTAAACCCAGAAAGTTACCCCGAACGCCAAAACAAAGCTGGGACGGTATTTGATCAGGGAACATGCAAATAACTGAACAGACCCTGAATGGAAACAAATTTTTTATACAGCTAGAAAAAACTAAGTAAAAAAAATAAAAAAACTGGTGGGACCAACAAACCCTCAGCACATTTCCATGAGAGGGAAATTGTAACCAAGGAATCCCCAAAAAAAAAACCCCTTCTTTTTAGACCCAAAAGAAACCTTTATGACTAAATGGAATAAAAACTCCTTGCCCGTTCCCTGGCACTTATCCAAATGATTATTGAATACGAGACTGAAAAATTACAAGAAGTAGACATTAACATCAAACAACCTTTAAAAATCAAGTTAAAAAACTTTCAAAGGGCATTTAAAAGAATTTTAAGAAGCCCAAAAACAATTAAAAAAACTGATAAAGTGGGAAAAAAAATTATTTTAATAACAGGGGGCTTTCACTGGATTAAGGAAAAAAAGGGATTCATACCTAAATCCCATTTTGAAGAAAAGACGCAACCGAAATAGGGAAAAAAATGTTAGTTTTGGATCTTGATAAATGCAGATGCAGTCATTTGACAGTGACACAGGAAAATTTGAGGGCGAAATTCAGAGGAAGAATCAATTCCCCAAAAACAAGATAAAAAACACCAAAAAAAAGGGAAAATAAATGAAAAAAGACAGCATTGGCACAATGCAAGCCCACAAGAACCCGTAACCCAAAAACAAAGGGGAAAATACAGAAGATAGAAGAGGGCATGCAAGTTGTGGTTTCTTACCCCCCCCAACCCCGGGCCCCCCCCCCAAAGCAAAACCCCAAAAAAGAAAGGGGTTAAATCAAGGGTTTTTAACTTTGCTCCTCAAATTTTTTTTGAACTACTAATTTTTTGATGGACATCAATAAATTTTTTGAGTTTTTTTCTTTCCATAAAAAAATAATTCTAAAAGAAAGATACCCCAAAAAAACAAAAGAGGGCAAGCAAAAACCAGTACAAATAAATTAAACCAATCAAAAATGAAACTTTCTCATTTAAGGAACAAATAACCCCCAAAAACACTGCAGGAGCTAGTGGGGGGGACGCAAGGAAAAAGGGGAAGAACCTTTGGGGCCCCCCGGGTCCAACACCAAAGTATCTAAACCCCCCCAAATTTTTTTCCCATTTAAAACCCCGAGTTCCAGCCCTAGAAGCGTTTCAAAAAAAAGGGGGCGGGATTTTGTAGCTATTCAAAATAAGAAAATTTAAAAAAATAATCTAAAGCAGAGCCCCAAACAACTTTAAAAACCCAAACCCCAAATGAAAACTATAAAAATTAAAAATAGGAATGATCGGTTATCAAAAGAGCTGAAAGGGGGGGGGGGGGGGCCCTTTATGGTCATGGACGCCGGCCCTATGTTAAAAAAAGTACATAAAAAACTTTGACACTTACTACTTCCGAAAGGTTTAAAAGAAAA